>VNJW01014466.1:0-10825 GCA_008042615.1 Drosophila auraria | reverse complement strand
ACAAGGACCGCGCTTGCCAGTCGGATTTACAAACAGATCTTAATAACTTTCAAACATGGTGCAATGTAAACTTATTAAACCTGAATGGCTCAAAATGGAAGCTTATGACATTCTCACGTGTCTCACCCATGCTTGCGACATATACGCTGAACTGCTGCTCTTTGGAAAGGATCACTCTAGTTGACGATTTGGGTATCCGCCTAGATCCTAAACTGGAGTTTATTGATCATATTTCGTGCATTGTGAATAAAGCCAGGGGTGTGCTGGGATTTATTAAACGGTGGTCGAAGGAATTCGATGACCCCTACGTCACGATTAATTTATACACTTCGTTAGTTCGTCCTATTTTAGAATATGGATCTTGCGTTTGGAGTCCCCAGTGGGACGTCCACAGCAATCGCATTGAGTCAGTTCAAAAGAACTTTTTACTTTTCGCTCTTCGCTTAAACTGAGATGCAAACCTTAGGTTGCCCTCTTATTCTAGTAGACTTCTTCTGATTAACCTTCCTTCCTTAGCAAACCGTAGAACGATGTTAGGCATTGTCTTTGTGTATAATCTAATCCGTGGTGACGTGGAAAGCAGCGATCTATTGGGTCAGTTGAATTTCCACGTACCATGTAGAACCACAAGATCCTACCTGCCTTTAGTTTTGCACCAATGCAGAACATCGTATGAAATGCATGAACCCTTTAAAGTATTATGTGCAAATTATAATGATTTGTAAAAAATTACCTCATCTGTAGATAGCCTTCCTAAACTAAAAACATCAATCTTAACCCACCTAGTACACATGTAAGATAGCAATCGAGCTGCCTGATAGTAGTTTATATTTCCTCGCATTCTTTTATCTATACTTTTCTTTCGCGCTTATTAACACCTAACCCTAACAAGCCCGGGGTTGGTATCAAATGGCCACTTGAGTGTACTGACCGTAGTGCAACAACGTCAATGAAAAAAAAAAAAATATATTTATATATATGTAAAAATATGTATGTAGAGTATAGTATAGTATTAATTAAGAAGTTTCCATTAAGTAAGGGTATTTATAGTCATTGTTAGAGTAAGGTGAGTTCTGATATTTATATTAAAATTTAATTCTCCAAAACTCCAAACTAAATCATCAACTTTAATTTTCCTCAATTCTTATTAAAAGCAATCATCTTCATCTATTGTTATTCATCTTCAATTATTCTTTACTTCAATTATTGAATTCAATTACTTCATTTTCAGTTTCTTTAAATTTTTGTTATCAATGTTTTCGTTTCAACTTCAGTTCGTTTCAAATTTTCGTTTCAATTCCTAAGTCTATCTATTTTATAAGCTTAAACTATATAGAATAAAATTATTTTACATGTCTAAGGCTTAACGAGTTTCTTTTAGGGAATTTTCAAACAATTATATTCCAAAATGACTTTATTTAATTTTCTTTTATGGCTCCGGCCATCGGCAGCAGCGACATCAACACGTTTTGCTTCTCCTTCTTTTCCAGTTTCTTATTTCATCGAGTCGAGTGCCAGAAGCACCCTATATGCAGTGACATAGCATATCACGGCATATTTCGTTTTTTCTTTATCTATCTGGCTTACGCAATGACACGTGTTACTGCTTCATCTCTCCCTTTTGTCGAATTTGCAGATCAGGCCTTCGCGCCGGTTACGGATGATCCCGCAAGAAGAACTCAGCGCAATGAAGGTCACGGTCACTGTCGGCAGCACCTCTGCATATTTTCATAAGCGACATGGCGACGTTTGTATGTATGGGCATTACCTATGCCTGCACGTGTGTGTGTGGATACGTGCGGCTTGTATGTAGGCAGGGCGTGCGTATGGCCACCCGACAGTAACCTCGAATTTTATAAGGAAACTCTGGATCAGTTGCTGTACAAAATAGCTACTTTACGAGTATCTATTTACCTGGCTTTAAACTTTCTTCTTTCACTTCCCTTACTTTCGCGATTTCAGAGCTGCTGCTTTACGCAACTGAAATGCGAAAGGGACAACTATTCTTTTAACAACTTTCTATTAACCTTAGTTTGCCGAAAAAAAATTGTCTTGTATCGAGTTCAAAATAATTATTATGATTTTATTTATTTAGTTAAATCTGCTTATTTCTGGTACACTAGCCACTATCACAGATTATGTTCTTGAGTGTCGAAAGGAATCGTAATCTGAAAAAGGAAAGTGTACTACCTTGTTTGAATATCTTTTACGTGGTATACGCCCATTTTCTTTCCATTTTAACCAGATAACTCATAAAGCGTTGGACTGAATTTTCTAGCTATGGTAGCTGTCACGAATACTTTGGCTAGTTTATGGCTAAATTGCTTGCTAGCGTTGCTTTGCAAAAAGTTACGAACATAAACCTGATCTCCTACTTGAAATTGGATATTTCTACTTCTCAAATTATATATTTTAGCATTTGCTTCATGTGATTTGGCAGTATTCAGCTGTGCTGCGTATCTCTGCAATTTTAGTGCATTGGGATACATTATTATTCTAGCGTAGTCTGATATCAAATTAAGTTTTCTGAGCAGTTCGTTAATTTATTTTCCACTTGAGGTTCCTTTGTTCGGATACTTTTTGTATCCTACCGACTGCACCAATTGAATGTTTATATTTTATTGAGTCGAACTAATGTCCCGTCAGTTGACTAAGGACAACGCCAAGGGGAATAAATAAACGAAGAATTAGTTTTACGTCCTTATTCGATTGATCTCAGCTTAAGACTAAATTCTTGTGACAAAAATTTTACTTGTGCTGCCCTTTGCTTATATTAGTTTGGGAGCGAGATCGCCCGTTTGGGATATTGATTGTACATAAGTTTGGAAGCGAGATCGCCCGCTTGGGATATTGATTGTATATAATAATTTGAGGGTAAGAGTGCCACTCAGGGAGCGGGACTTAGTCATTGCAAGAATTGTTTATGTTATTGAGGATGTCGCGGAACGGATTAGTGGCTATCGATAGTCAGTTAAGTTTGAATTAGGCGCCGTCAGAGTTAGTATTATTTGTGTGAGGTATTTTGAAGTCGTTGTGCTCGGTCACACTAATTGGGCCAAAGTTAAGCCAGGTTTAGCCGCGCAGAATCACTCCGATTTGCGCTATCCCAGAGAGAGGGAAGAGAAACTGCGGTATGTAATAATCCGAAGTGTATTTCAGGTTAAGTTCATCCTGTACATTTTATAGAATAAAACTACATCTACATTGCTCATTGTAACCGTTTGCCAAGCGGCGGGCTTTGAATTGTTGAAGGCATTTCCCCGGGATAATCGCGTCGGCGTCAGAGGAGCAGCATCGCCTGCTGATGTGGATAGTTTACAATGGTTCAGAGTGGGATCGCCTACACTGCATATTGTTATTTCTTGGTACATAACTAAATATGTGAATATGTCACTATACACATTTTATATTTATTTTTTTATATCTATATATACATATAATTATAAGTCTGCAAATCCAGTTTAGACAAAAAAAAAAAATACATTTTTAATTAATTCAACTGATTGTTACAAGTTTACTTATTTTATCAAGAACACCAACCTATTATATTGAGGTCTCAAACTAAACATAATTTGGTATTCTGATTTACTTGACGATCAAGCCTCGGTCTCGAGCTTTTATAATTTTGAGTGAGTTGTGAAATTATTCTGAGTACGCTTTCGATTTTCACTTGAGTGAAACTTTATTAGTCTTGGATTCAAGTTTATTGACTCTTGGATACAAGTGCTCTCTTTAATTTAATGACTTTGGGTTGACTTTAAATTGAAATAGGAGTGTCCTGTTTGCGAGCCGAACTTTGATTGCCTTTGAATGTGTGATCAAGACAATTGGAGGAAGTTGTTTTGTCTACGACTGGGACTTTGATTTTGGGGACTTTCCGTTAGCCTTCGCTTGTGGGGTCCTGTTACAAGTGTGGGATACATGAAGTGATGGGAGTATTCGGGTATGATGTTTTTACATAAAGTGATGGGAATATTCGATTATGATATGTTTACATAAAGTGATGGGAACATTCAGAGTACTATGATACTATGTATATGTTACTGAAATATATGCGAAGTCTTATAGGACTATGGATATGTCACTCCCCCAATCTTTGAATTTGGCCTGTCCTCAGAACGTTAATCTGGGATATAACATCATATAATATTCTGGATTTTCCTCAATATTATTCTCTTTGGTTACATTATGTGATATAGGGGTGTCTTCACGTTTAAAGAATTTTACAATAAATTTCTTAGGTATGTTTTTAAACTTATAGATTAAATACAATGTTAGACCTAATCATGTTATAACAAATGTGGTTTAAGCATATAATTTGGAATGTATTGTAATATTTAACATGTGAATCTATTATTTCTTTCGTTTGGATTTTTATTTTGGTGATATTATTGTTAACATAAATTGATTGGTAATAGTCAGCTATATTGTTGGAAATTATAAATTCATCTAGCTGATTTGTACAACTTTTATACCCGGTACCCATAGGGAACAAGGGTATTATGAGTTAGTGCCAATCGAGAATGTATGTTACAGGCAGAAGGAGGCAGCTCCGACCCCATAAAGTATATATATTCTCGATCAGCATCACCAGCCGAGTCGATTTAGCCATGTCCGTCTGTCCGTCTGTCTGTCTGTCCATCCGTGTGAAACAACAGATCTCAGAGACTATAAGAGCTAGAGTTACCAAATTTGGTGACAACATTGGAATCTGTTGCACGCAGATCAAGTTTGTTTTAAAATTTGGCAACGCCCACTTCCGCCCCCGAAAATAATATAATACGGTATTTTAGCTATAGGCGTGATTTTTGGCTTAAAGTAAATAGATAGACTTAATAAGTAGGCAATCGCGGACTTACCCAGAAAATTTGAGTAAAATCGGATGATTAACATAGAAGTTATTAAACAATAAAGTTGCTGGGTAAGCTGCTTGACAGAGAGAGAGAGAGAGAGAGAGAGAGAGAGAGAGCGCGCAAGTGAGTATTGCTCAAAATGTTCCTAACAACACTTGTCGCTTTTGAGAGTTGGCCAATGGCCAACATCTTTCTAGCAACTTTTGTTTCTTTTAAGTGTTTCTCAACATGTTTCTAGCAATATTTGTCTTAATTTGTCAAAATTTTCTTTTTTCCATGTTCATGAGTTGCTTAATTTCACCCACAATGACCCAAAGCATTGGTATCTCACAGTCGGTCAAACTCGACTGTAGCTTTCTCACATGTTTATTTTGATAATGTTATTACCAGTAATCGAAACTTTCGTATTTATAAAATTTTGATTTAAGATTTCATTCTGTACATTCCAAGTTAGCAAAATATTTGGTTCTATGTAGTTAATCTAAAAATTTCTATGGGTTTTTGTGTGTCTGCCCTTAGCTGGTTCTTGTTTAATTATTCCACTTAAACATTTGTCAAATACAATGTGGTCTGCGTTTTTATTAAGAACCCTGTCTTCGTAAATGTAAAATTTGTCGGAAGTATCTTCGGTTAATATTTTATTGAATTCATCCAGATATGGAACTATTTCGTATATTGAAGTTTTAATTAATTCATTTGGAATGTGGGAAATTATCAGGGTTTCATTTGAATCTGTATTAAGCCAAGTTGATGTTTTGATCTTCAACAACTATTCAGAATTTACCTATTTCAAGTAATCGTGTTTCAATTACTTCAGATTAAAAATACCTAACCTCGTTAACTGCATTCCTAATTCTACATCTTCTATGTACTCAGTACACTGCTGGAGATTAAAAATCAAAGCTGCAGCTTGCTGCTCTTTATCTTTGTTTCCTCAGTTTGTTAATTATGTCCAGCCCGTTATTAACGACATTAATAATCATATTTGGGTCATGGTTTTGGATGGAGTTTTCTGACAGATTATTAATTTTTGTTTCTAGTTCTTTTTTGTCGTTCTCGTCTTACGTGCCAAACAAATATTTATAAGCTAAACCTACCACATTTAAAAGGCATCGTTTGCTACGTTTAACAATTCTTAACCCATTTATTTCCCGTTTTAGCTCTCAACTAAATATCGGACTTGGACTATATTTTGGAACTCGTTTGCTTCGTCCAGTAGGTTGTCGAATGTCAATTCGGTCTTTGTTATATTTATACTTAAATAGCGGTATTCAAAATTCGTTGGAATATTCATTGATCCAGTTTTAAATATGAAGTTCCCATTCAGCGCTTTTATGGGGTTGATTTCGATATTCTCTCCGTTGATGATACTTATGATAGATGTTCTGACTGTTCGGTTACGATTCGTCTTCGTTCTTTTCGGCGGGGCTGGAATTATCATATTTTTGTTCTTTATTAATCTTTTTCTGTTTATTGAATTTAGACTTATAATGTGTAATTTTTAATTTTTTTTGTTTCCTCGAAGGTTTTATCGTCAACCTGTCTGACTACTCCTGTTTTCTTGAAAGGATTTGTTATCTTAGCTTTTACTAGTGGAGCCTGTCTAATTTTGTGTCAACCGCAAACTTATGTCTGTTCTCATTTAGCTTAGCTATTTTGTCTATCTTGTTTTGTTGTGCATTGAAATCTGGTGTGCCTGCATATAGAAAGATATTCGCGACAGTTCTATTAGTTGTGGCGTGTTTAGTTGGTTGTTCACATATAGGATCAATTCAAATTTCGTACATCAATCTTGTCCTCACTTCCAATAATTCTCAATTTTTCATTTACTGTCTTATGGAACCTTTCTATGCAAGATATACCATTTTACTTGTTGTTAATATTATATTTACACCTTCGGATTTTATCCAATTCAGCAAGGCTATGCGGTTTCCCCATATCATTAAATACCTTCATTATGGCTCTTTTTGCTTCTAGCCAATCTCTATTTTTTACTTCAATTATCGTTGCAAATTTGGGAATAGATATCAATAAATGATAGGAATTGTTGGTTTCCAACCAAATAAATATCAATTACATATCGCTCTCTTGCATTGAATATTTCTGGTGTGACTTCAAATGACTATTTGGTATTTCCATGTACCGTTTTCGCTATGTTGCAGATTTTGCACACGTTTATGATGTTCTCTATTAACTTTTGGCTATCGGGATAATAATGTTCCTCTTTAAACAAGTTAATTGTTATTTCAATTCCTGGATGCAGGAGTTCCTTATGCCTTCTGAGTATCATACTCTTGAAGTCTGCATAAGTCAAAAACATCTTTTAACTTGAGTGTACATTTAACCAAATTGGTCAAATTGTTTGGACTTATGATTTCAATATATGCCCTTTGAAATGTTAGGAAATCCTCATCATTGTGAAAATAGATTGCGCTTTTTTTGGTACATAAATATTCCTTAATGATGTCCTTAGCAAAAGCTTTTGTCACGGGATAGCTCAGTCTCGTCCAGGATTCGCTGCAACAAATTTATATTTGTTGGGCACTGTGTCAAAATAAGAACTCCGGTGTTTAGATTTAAGTAATATAATATATATTTTAACTGGGATTTTCACCTCTTTTTTTACCACACCTGCCTTAAGCGGGGCACAAGACGCCCTATCTCTAACAACTTGGCACGCCCGACTCGCCGGCCAACGCCGTCTGGGTGATCACGCCGCGCTTACGCTCCGCTTGATACTCCGGTGCTACCCGCACTCGGATACTCTCGCTAAGCTTCGCTCCGCTAGATACTCTGGTGCTGCACGCTCCCGCTAAGCTGACGCGCTGGCAAACTTACCGTCCGCCTGGGCACTTACAAAGTACGAGGTGGAAGGAAGTAGTGAACTGGACCCGCTTGGTCAAAGGGAATCCTCCCAAAGACTTACTGCATTATTGCTGCTGGTAAAACTGCTCTGCTCTGCTGTCCCCTGAACTGATCCTTGGCTCGTTTCCCAAGGAGTCACTTTCACTAGCACTAGCACTGGTCACTGTTTCACTGACAACTTAACTGCCTCCTTAACTGTCCAACTGCCTCTGAAGTGATCCTTGGCTCGTTTCCCAAGCAGTCACATACCCTTGCACTGGTCTTTTCCTATATCCCTGCGCCGCGAACTCGACTTCTGACTGCTCCTGAAGTGATCCTCGGCTCGTTTCCCAAGGAGTCACTTCCTATATTCACTGCAACATAAACTCCGCCACTGACTGCCACTGAAGTGATCCTTGGCTTGTTTCCCAAGGATTCACTTCCACTAGCACTCTGCGGCCACTACTGCCTGAACTCCACAACCTACTCCCAACTGACTTTCCAACTGACCCTCCAACTGACTCTCCAACTCGCTCTTTTATACCAGCCCTCTTTATAGCAGCCCTCTCTCCCGCCAAAACTCCCTGCTCAGCGCATCTGTGTCCCGCTATGCGCTGACTAACGGCTCTGACGAAAGCTTTTTCTTCCTTTTTCTTCTACTGCTTTCTCTTCTGTCGATCCTACGTTCTCTTAGGGCTTTTGTAAGGGATCTAAACGATTCCTTACAGTATGTTATGGTGACTTTCAATTTGTGAAAATAATGGTTTACCTCAGTGTTATAACTGTCTCCCTTCTTTAACTCTATTTGTCTAGAGAAATAGTTGAAGGCTCTCTCTGTGATGTATATAATTTAAATTATCTTCAGAAGCGCTATGAATTGTCGCATCTACTCTGTTAAGTACTTTAGTGTATGTAACAGGCAGAAGGAGAAATCTCCGACCCTATAAAGTATATATATTCGTGATCAGCGTCACCAGCCGAGTCGATTTAGCCATGTCCGTCTGTCCGTCTGTCCGTCCGTCCGTCCGTGTGAAACAACAGATCTCAGAGACTATAAGAGCTAGAGTTACCAAATTTGGTGACGACATTGGAATCTGTTGCACGCAGATCAAGTTTGTTTTTAAATTTGGCCAGGCCCACTTCCGCCCTCAAAAATGATTAAAAACGTAAAATAAGCTATACTCGTCATTTTCGGGTTAAAGTTAATAGATACAATAAATTGATAGGATTGAGCGGACGTTTTCTGAAAATTTCAGTAAAATCGGACGATAAACATGGGAGATATTAGCCATAAGGTTAGAATTTTAAAACAACCCCCTAAACGCTACTATTGCAAGTTGCGCAGACTGTAGCCGTCTAGGTCGTAGGTTCAAGCCCCAACAGCGTCAATTCTTTTTTTTTTTTTTTTTGTTTGTATTTCTTCATTTTTCCTTTGTCATTATACCCGGAGAAAAACTAGAAAAAATGTTACAAAAAAAATACAAAAAAGAAAATATTTTGGTTTTTGTGGGATTGAGCTCGGGCCAATTTTGCAAAACGTAAATGCATCAGCTGCTTAGACAACTGGGCCACTACCTATATTTCATATGAAGCGCCATTTTCATGCTAAGTATGCTTCAACAACTTGTGAGGAGTTGTGATTGAAACTCCCCACAAAGCAGTGTGCAGGAGATGCGCACTGCCAAGGGCAGCAGCAGCGCTGTTAATAACAGCGGCAACAGCAGCAGAAGAGAGGGTCTGGGAGTTGCGAGGCCGCCAAAAGGAGACGCTGCTAATATAGCGGGACTCTGGCGGACCTTGGACTCAGTGGCGTGATCGCGGCCGTGGACTTTGGCCGGCAAGGAGGAGACGCCGGTAATATAGCGGGTCTCGGGTGAACCGGTCACGCGAGATGCGCTGGACTTTGGACCGGGTGGCGTGACCGACGCCGGCAAGGATTACGGTACAGGCGGAGCCTATAAAAGGCAGAGGACGCCTGCGCACAGGGATCAGTACGTGTGCGAGAATTAGAGCGAGTGCGTCAACAGAGAAAGGTTAAACCAAGTCCGCGAAGAAGATCGAGATTGCAAAGTCAAGACGTTTGGGAGCTTGAAGTGGCAAGCTTTCCAGACTGAGGCTAAAAAGCTGAGATCAGTCGCGTGCAGAGATTACGAAGACAAGGAGTCAACAGCTGAAGGAACAGCGAGGTCCTGCAGCGAGGACCAACGGGAGAGATCAACGGTCGAGTGGAGGCAAGTTGTGGGAGTTGCGCGCGTGGCTAGGCTTTGCCGGGCGATACACCGTGTCGACGATATCCCAGACCAAGGCGCCGAGCGGGCGATAAGGGTGGCTAGGCTTTGCCGGGCGATACATCCTGCTAGCTCGGTACTTGAAGCTGCAAAGTGGGCGTTCGGAGTGGCTAGGCTTCGGCTGGGCGATACACTCTGCTAGCTTTGCAGTGAGGTCGCGAAGTGGGCGTTCGGGGTGGCTAGGCTTCGGCTGGGCGAAACACCCAGCTAGCTTCGGCAGCAAGGCAACCAAGCGATCGGCGAGGAAGGCGTGCAGCCGCACCCGTGAGGAGCAGGACGCAGCAGAATTTGTATTGACAGCATCCAATTGAAGTGCAATAAAGGCCGTAATATTAAATTAACCCGAAAGCCTTCTCTCTGGGCGGGCAATCACGCATAATATAAATTTGGTGGGACGAGCACACGATCTCGATTGAGCTAGCCGCACGCAATCGTTGCGAGCTAACCCAAAGAATCAGCTCGTTACATCTGGCGCCCAAAAACGTGATTGTCTAAACAAAGAAAAAGAAACAAGAACGCAAGATGGGGAAAAGTTGGATAAAGAATATAAAAAAGGAAGAGTACGATGGCGTGGCAAAGACGCTGGGCATCCAGCTCATCGGCTCTGTCGACGCCATGAGGAAAACCTTGGCGGAATTCATAGATGAACACGGAACAGACCCAGAGGTGGCGGAAACACTGGCTAAGCTGGAGGGAAAATTCAGCAGAATCCCAAATATAAAGGTACAGCTCGCAGNACCCAGAAGCCCTAATTGCAAGCCTAGATGTCACAAGCATGCAGGACACAAGCAGAAGCAGGGAGTCGAGCAGGGATAGACGCCCGGAGGAGAAAGTATGCAA
>VNJW01014455.1:0-59018 GCA_008042615.1 Drosophila auraria | reverse complement strand
ACGTACGCCATCGATGTTTTCTGGCACAACGGCTGTTTTTGGACGACCTTCGCGGAATTCGTCTTTGAGGGAGCGTCGGCCACGATTGAATTCGTTGTACCAGTTTTTCACAGTGCTATAGGATGGTGCTTCATAGTCATACAAAGATTTAAGTTCATCGCTGCACTCTTGTCGTGATAATCCACGCCGAAAGTTGTGAAAAATGATCGCACGAAAATGTTCACGAGTTAATTCCATTTTTTTGCGAAATTGATTTTTTTAAGTAACTGTAACCAACACAAATGATAGTCGTACGTCAAACCGTTCTGAGTACGTTTATGCTTAAAAATGTCGAACTTTTCAATGGAAATGTCAGATTCCACCTAACAACACTTAGTGTTGCCTAGGCCAGAAATATATATAGCAGCCCACGTATTGTGTCAACTTTTAGACTGAAAAATATTCTCAAGGTTTCAATAAGATTATCTCTCATATATAAAGACGTAAGCCACCTTGAATACCCAGTAAGTTTTCTACTGTGTAGGATCTGGAACTGGGCTAGGCTGCAAACGGATTACGAGGACATGCCGCAGGGTGTCGGGGCTTACTTTTCGACGACGCGTACGTGAATAACGGTATGGGCACGTCGAAAAGCGCCAAAAAAGGGGAGTCGGTGCAAAAAAATAGTAACTCTGGCTCCTCTATTATGAATAGTGAGGGGTCGACGGCGCGAGGGGGAGACTCACGGGCATAAAAAACAAGAGCGAAACCAAATGAAATTTGTGCCACACTGCTGCCTGCTGCCTCCTGGCTGCCAGCAACGTAGATTAGGGGGCGTGGCAGTCCCCGCTCGGCCCCCGCTTTCAAACTGCTGATGATGGTGATTTTTCTCGGTCTGCCTTTTTTTTCTTTTTTGCAGGCCAACTTTGTGTGAGTTAATAAAATGTTGTATTATGTCATATTTTTGGATAGAGCCAAAATGTAATTGCATAGACTGTATTCACCGCACTCTGAATGACGGTTACATAAAGGGATATAGGCATGAAGGGCTAAACAGGAGTCGAGTTATATAACAATTTGTGGCATAAGTTCCCCAAATAGGGGCCCTCCTCCTGCTCGATTCGTAACTGAGCGCTGTAAATCTAATTTCGAGGTATTTTCGTGTCAGGGAAAATTATTTTATAAAACGTGTTTTAATATCTATTTATTTATGGGGAAAATTACATGCTGTAACTATTTTAAGACGGGTTTATCAATGGTAATCCATAAATTAAATGATAATATAGCTTTCACCTTTTCCGCTGACCCTACTTGAACTTATTCCCACTGCAGTCACATCAAGTGCCAGCAGGAAAAGTGCAGAAAATTGGCCTTCCACATCAACTCCTTTCAAATATCCTTGGCTCGTGCCCTCCGTTCCGTTCCCTTCTCGAGCCTGCCACAAATAGTTTTGGAATGCAATTTGATGGGGATGCAACTCACATCGCGACCCCAAAAACCCTTAACGAGGCTACGTGTGTATGGGACAGCATGGGAGAGAGAGGCACAGGCGAGATTTACCTGTTGGCTGGCAGGCGGAATTTATATTAAATTGTAGGACCTACAGACGCGACCAGAATTGTGGCCTGGCAGAGAGCCAGCTACCCAAGTGAGGTGTTTACCAGAGACGCGGCTTGCGATCATGGTTGGCACGGTTGCCACGAAAATATTTATCACAAAAATGCGGCATTACATTTTAAACTTTGAATAGAATAAATAGGTATTTTATGTTGAAATTTAGGGAATTCTGGCAACTAGGGAACTATTTCCAGGATTTATTTATTTCCATATTTATAACAAATTAAATAATTCAAGCACTTACCCCCTTGTCCTTCCAGTTTCCGCATCAATCGCATTGAATCACCGATACTGAAGTACGAAGGCGACTGCGGCGAGTCTTTGACGATCTACGACTCGGATCATGCCGATCCCGCCAGGATTATCAAGACCTTCTGCGACACCTTCTCGCGGCCCATGGAAAAGGTGGACTTTGTCAGCACCAGTCCCTCGCTGTACGTCCAATTCGACTCCAAGACAGGCAGCTATAGTGGCAGCTCCCTGTATTACTGGGCGCACTACGACTTTTTCAACAACACGCGGTTCGGGGATCCTGTTCCCAACACCCTCTGCGATGAGGTTATGTATGCCTGGAAGCATCCTGGGGGTCGTCTGCGATCGCCCCTGAATTCCTTGATCTTCAAACGAACAGGAGGAAGCGATGTGCGCTGCCAGTACAAGTTTGTGACGGATCGAAGGCTGTATGCTCGGGCCATTATCGAGGTGAATGCGGTGTCCTTCAAGGAGCTGCCGTACAACAGCAACGCCTGCACTCGCTGCCACGAGGAACGGGTGGACAAGCTGGTGATCTGGGAGGAGCGGGACAAGTACCAGAACAACCTGGCCTGCTTCTGCGACAACATACCGCGAGCGGTGCGGGTGATCTCCTCGGCGGATCAGATGAATCTCGAGATGATTGTGCAGGGCCAGCATGCCATAACGTCGTACTTCAAGAATCCGAATCCCCTGTTCGAGGCCACCTACGAGTTCGCTCACGGTCCTCTGTGCGGACCCATCACCCTGGGACCTTCGCCGGATGGGGAACTGGTCTTCCCATACAAGAAGGCACTGGCCATGGTGTCGGGACCGATGGCGCCGCCGGAGCATCACTATCGCCGCGAAAAGTGCATCTGGGAGCTGAAGGTGGCCGCCCAGCGGGATCTGTGGCTGAATCTAGAGAAGGCTCGTTTCGCAGATCGCAGCTGCGAAAGTGCCAAGATCGAAGTGTATCTGGCGGGGCGCCTGGAGCCTCGCTTTGTGGTCTGTCCGGAGAACATATCCCTTGCCAGGGACTTGCCCATCCTCACGACAGCCGAGCTGGGGGCCACGGGCGCCGATCAGGAGCCCCTGCCCGTGCTCATCCAGTACACGGGCGACGGTCAGCCAGGGCGCAACATCTTCCGGCTGGTCTGGACCGAGCTCTTCCACCTGCCCCGCAATCCCGACGGCAGCCTGGCCGCCTCTCTGCTCCAGGACGGCGGCTGTGACTTCCGGTGTCCTGGCGACACCGAGGTCTGCATTCCCCGGCATTTACTCTGCAACGGCATTGCCAATTGTCCGAATGTGACGCACTCCTCGACGCTGTCTCAGCTGACGCGGCACATCGAGTGGAACCTGGAGCAACTGGGTCTGCTCCACCACGCTGGCGAGTATAGCCAGCTGGTGCTGCACGACGAGTCCCCGGAGATCTGCCTGCGTCGCGATCTCAGCGAGCTTCCGTACGGCAAGCTGGCCCTGATCACCCTGGGACTGTGTCTCATGTTCGCGCTGCTCTTCGCCATCTTGCGGCGGATGTGCAGGGGCTCGCCGAAGCAGCAGGGCAGGCACCACCTGCAAGAGGATTACTAAGGATCAATTGGTGGACATTTCAGAATTGTATATTTTTTGCAAATGTTCTGCCCAAAGAAAGAGAATTTTGTATAACGCGATGACACATGTTTTTCCTGGCAAATAATTAAGTCTAACCATTATTTTAGCCTTAGTTTTAATAATTAATTACAAAGTTCTGATTTTTATTACGAACAACTTGATGGCATTTAAAAATAAAGCTTTTCTTGTAAGAAAAAATGTAATTATAATTTTAAAAGTCACAACATGACCAGTTTTCCTTTTGATTAAACTACTTTAAAGAGTTATTAAAGGCTAATTTACAAAATTTCTTAACAATGTTTTAAGAAATGATTTTTATTTAGTTTTGAAAAGAAATTACAATGCAAAATATAATCATTTTGGAGCTCACAAAGTCTCCCCAGTGCACTGCCACAAAATATTCCCTTTTCTAAAAACTTTCAATCGCTTCAATACACTGAAATATTGAATAGGAAACCCCCTCTTATAACTATGTAAGTAGCTCTGCCCAATCGAGTCTATAACTTTCGCTCTACGTGACATCTCTAATGAATATTAATTGCAAATAATTGTACCATAAAAACTATAAAGAAAAACAATCGAACATATAAATGTTTTTAAAAAACACACAAAAGGAAGGAAAATGGAAAACTGCCCTGAATAAATTAAATGAAAAAACATGGAAAATTGTCACGTGATAATTGTTGAAACGAGAGAAAAAAGAGAAGGAATACTTTAAAACGGCATAAAGCGACTAGTTTTTAATTAAGGTAGACAGTGACGACAGGTAAAAATGACAAAACCAAAACAAAACAAAACATTTAATTCAAAGTAATAACAATTGTTGGTGGTTTTTATTATTAGTTATTATAACGATAAAATACAATATGAATAAATTGTACTATTATTGGCAAATTGTCAAGCAAAACCAGGCATATATACATACATACATATATATACATGCATATGTATATAATGTACGATATACAATACATAGGGTATATTTTTTGCACATAGATTTACCTAGACCATAAAAAAGAAGGAGAAATTAATGAACTTCCCCCTAAAAATTCCCCATAATAAAGTCCACAAATTGTGGCGGGAATTTTAAATAAAAATTCGCCAGAAACGATAGTCCCCCCTCCCTAACGAGAAAATTGTAAATTGAAACCGAGAAATGGTTCTAGTGATTATGTCTAAATAGAAGTAGGTTCTTGAGAATCTAAGAGAGTTGGCAAAGCTGTCAGGATTGGCTCCCTCACTCCAATGCAAAATTGTTGACAGCAAACCCCCCCCAGCCCGTTTTAGACTCCTTAAAGGTACAGTCGACCCTCAATAAGATGTGTAAAAACCCCGAAGAAACATATAAACAGCAATGCCCGAGAAATAATTGAACGTTACAGAAAATACCCCCAAAAAGGAATAAAAAAGAAATACTTGGAAATTAGGACACATATTTTAGTGTACGTCAGAATTAAATGTATAAATAAAAGTACGAAAATAAATAAAGTGAGAAATTGAGAAACAATGACTTTCAGTTTAAAGGAATCACTTCTCTAGGCGCGAGTGGGCAGCCCTCGGGAGACTCACGCCAAAATGCAACTCTGTGCCGGCCCACACAGTGAAAGAGGCGACGAAAAGCGGAGAAAGAGAAAGCAAAGCACAGGGAAAGTGAAGGAAAGGCCGAAGAATGTCGCAAACGAAAGGGAACGCGAAGAAAACCACCTCATCGCCGCTTTAAACGTCAGCCGGCAGCAGCCAAAGCAAAGCTGGCCCCCGAACCTCTCAAATCCTGTCAATCGCCGTGTGTCGTCGAGCTGAGCAGAGCTACGCGAGTGAAATTGTGTAAATCCGTAGACCCAAAAAGCAGTCGAAAGTTCTCTGGCTTCCTCTTTTCCTGGTTCGGATTCTTCAGTCCAAGTTCTCAACGATTTTCGCGGTAATGGAGCGATTCGGAGTGCCACGCGGCAAGCGGCCAAGAGTGCAGGTGTCGCTGGACGAGAAGGAGCGAGCTATTGCCCGCATTCGCAGTGGTGAAACCAAGGCCGGGATCTCGCGCGAGCTCGGTGTCCCTGAATCCACGGTGCGTGGCTGGGTCAAGAGAGCCGAGCAGCGAATGGCCCGCGAGGCGGCGTTGGAGCCAGGTGAGCCTGGGTTTGGGGTCTTCAATAAAATCTCCTCTTTTACAACCATATTCCTGCAGCTGCCAATGGCTATCCCTCAATCCTGGCCATGGCCTTGGCCAAGCCGCAGCTCACCATTACTCAAGCACCGCCGACTCCGTCCTCATCATCGCCTTCACTGGCCATGCAGTCCCTGACGTTGCCTCAAAAGCGAAGCTTCAATGGTCATCTGCTGCCGCCACCGCCGCCTGTTGGGTCCAATCCACTTCAGCATCTAGCAGCAGCTGCTCCTGTACCCGTGCCCGCTACGGACCCTGTTGCTGTACCCATTTCTGTACCTCTTTCCATGCCTTTCATGCCTTCATTTGATTCTACGAACGTTGAGCTGCCTGTTCTTGGATGGTTGCATATTTTTAATGCCGGAATCCTGAACTTCACCCTGATCACCACCGCTGCCTTGCTGCAGGCCCGTTCCCGCGGCCTGTCGGATTCCCTGCCGCTATGGCAAATCATCAGGGATTACGCGGACGAAGCGGCACGCAATGTGGCCGCCAACGGGGGTCACTACGTAAAGACCTCGGCTCCACCGATCAAATCAACGACTCAAGTGGCAAGGATGACGAGTCCCAGGCATCGGCCGCTGCGCTCAAATCGCGTCAACCCCAAGGCACCGCTGCGCCTCCATATCACCGCCGAGGACGACGAGGATTGCTCCTCGGAGAACGAAGTGAACCTGTGATTGCCCATCATTCGGGCTTATTATATGAAAATGTATATTGTTAAGAGATTATTATTAAAGATTTAATTTATCATGCAAAAGTGGTTTCTTGGGTTAAATGGTTTACACTTGGCTAGAGTTAAATAATTTAAGAAGCTTTAAAGGTACTTTCATATCTGAAAATTTTAAAATAGTTATAAAACTATGGACATATTTATACATAAACAAAACTTTAATTTTGTTTAACTAAATCATTAAAGTAATACTCTAGTAGTCTAGTTGTTTATTTTTGTGGCAACTCTCAGATACTTTAAAGTAAAGATGGCTAACAATGAAGTAACAGGTATACTTCGATGATACATCGAAAGGACTACATGGTCTTCCCTTCCTTATTTTATAGGGTAGGGACTTGAGCTGGAAAATCATTGACAAATTCGATAATTTCCCAGTTCTATTCGGAATACGGAAATAAGGGAATAAAAATCCTTCTTTCCTTACTTCGCAAATGGAACATAAAGTTATTCTTGTCTTTAGCTTTTTAAATGCAATTTAATTTATTAAATTTTTTCAAAGACTTTGTGGTGTATTTTAACTATCCCGCATCGGTCACACTTAAACTTTCCAACCACGGGTCACTTTATTGAAAAGTTTTGGAAAGTCACTTTTGTGAAATAAAAAAAAGACGAAAGAACTGAATATGAGGCGAAGCTGTGGAACTCTTATCACTCTGGGAACTGACAATTCTAACGTTAATGTAAGTTATTTGTTACGAAGTGTGTAAAAACTTGATATGAAATACTCCAGACTACGGATAGAATTCAAAAGCAGATAATTGATAAAATTCTTTGAAAAAAAAAGAAAAGTCCACAGGGAAACCCTGCTGTTCAAAAGGATTCTCCATTAAATATCCCGGCAAATAAAGCTTTGACTACCAATGTCTCGGTCAAGAGTGAACCCTTGGAGGACAGCAACGAGGACAACGAGAGTACTGACCAGGATGCCTTTTCTGGTGAGTTCTAAAGTCTCTTTATATCCAGAACTGCGCCTACTTCTCCAGCTGTGCAAGAACAATCCTTCAAAGGAGCTGGAAATAAAGTAGGGTTTCTCAAAAATACATTCTCTATCAATTAAATCAAAAATATTTCCATAATCCGCTTATTAAAACTCTAAAGCTGTTCCCAACGGTTCACAAAGCCTGTAAACATTTTGACCAGCTGCAGAAAAAGCCGCCTAAAGTCTATCTCAATAGAGGCTTCGCGGGCCTTATCGATATGCAAATAAAATGAAACGCTGCCCGTCAATGGGATTATGTTGTTTAAAGCAAATAATTGCATTTTAATTAGCAGCGAAATAAGTGCGATAATTGGCCTCGAGCCGGATTCGGGATTCGGGATCCAGGGCTCTGGTCGGGAATCGGTCGGAGCTGCTGTCTGGACAGGGATGTGGCGGCGGCGGCGACGGCGATGGAGCGGAGGGTATGAATCAGATGCGGCTGGCTTTATTAACCATATTATTATTTCATTTCGATGCGTGTCATGCAAATTTCTGCATCCCCTCCGACACCCTCCTGCCTTTTGTCGCTGTCTGTTCTGGCCTGGTCTGATGGCCCGGTGGTCCGCCTGCCTTTTGGCCGTGTCACGTAATTAAGCGGTTTTATTTGCGGCTTTGCCGCACATTAATTGGTCATGTTAAATGTAAAAATTCATTTACGCAAAAAAATAAACGCGAAACGTTGCCATAAATGAAATATATTGACGATTTTTTCTATATATGTAGTATATATTTCAGCATTTATGAAAATGATTCTGTACTGGATTATAGATGAAGTGGACTGTGAACTGTTAGTTGTGTTTTGTCGGGCGGCGGTGTATCTGTTTCCGAACGCGCTTTATTTTTTTCATTTTTGCCTCTTTGTGGATTTAATTTTTCGCGTATTGTCGGAACAATCCGACCAATTAGTGTGTTGTGACAAAAGCAATTGCAGAAGTTGTCTGCTCTGGACAGGGTTATTCGGTTAGACAGGGTTTTTATATATACTTTTAGCCACTGATTGCACTTTGTTAAAATCGTTGAAGCAATCAGTGCTGTGTCTTTTAATTATCGTGGAGTAACTGGCAGAGATTATATTTTTAGGAGAGAGGGAAGATATATTGGAAAGCAATCACTTTTATTGCCAAGTAACCGAAATTAATATTAAATTCATGAAGAGTTCTATAAATATTCAAGCAATTAAAATGTCAATTACAAGGCCCAGGCAAGAAATTTAATAGCAGTCCCTCCTAATTGGAACCCAATACCAGAATATGCGTTTCGCTTTACCTTTCCCTCCCCAATACGGCGAACCGCATTAACATCTGGGCGTCACCTATCACCCAGCAACACCCTGTGAAGCACAAGAAACCCCATAACCAGCCGCAAACACAACCACGGCAAAAGGGCCGGGCCGCGGCTAAGCCAGTGGATATGCCCAAGGAACCGGCCTCGCGATTATCCGCACACAGTTCATCGACGAAGGCGAGAGAGTGGCTTTAACATAAACTTTTTCCATTTTCCTTCGTGGCCATAAAAAATATGGATAAGGGACAGGGCGTAGGAGAGGGACTTTCGCCTTGGCCCCGATGTTTGAAGGAGATTTGGGCGCCGGCCTTTTTCCGGATTTCTTTTGCGATTTTCCCAATCATTTTCGGCATTTTAATGCATGGCAGGGCGGAAAAGCCTACAAGGCACAAAGCTGGAGCTCCTGGAAACGTGTATCAAAGTTGATTATCGTGGAATATTTTTCAGCATGGATTGAGCCAGAGATTTGTGCTTGTGGCCTGACCTGATTTGCGGCCCCGAGAAAACCTAAGCCCAGGGATTTTTGCCTAGATTGGCCTCCCAGTCCCCACTACCACCACCACCTGCTGTTCGTGTGCAATAACTTTCATGATGAACTTGTTGAGGAAAGTTCGAGTTTCCGTTTGAATTTTCTTGTTCTTTTTTTGTGCTCTGGGTTAGGTGTGGGTTTTGGGGGAAAATGCAACTTTAATGGCCACGAAAACAATAAACGCTTAATGGAACACGGGGCCAAGATGCGACGTTGGCAAGGTGCTTGGAATTGTGTGTTGAAACGGAAGCGAAAGCGGAAATCATATGGCAGCACGGCACTCGAACGGCCCCACACATCTGCACCTGCAGCTGCCATAAAGGTGCTCCTGCCACGCTTTTATGTCCAGCGTGGGAGAGGCTGCACTTGGAGAAACAAGAAATAAATTACTACTGGTGGGTATTACTACTTCTTTCTACTTCTAAGTTCTCCTGAGTATTTTATGGTTTAAATTGAAAATAAAAGGGAATACCTTTTAAAAATTATTGTTTAGGTTTATGCAAGTTTCAAATTGTAATATTTCTGGTAAGTTTTAATGGGGAAATTCATTTTCAAACCACAAACCATGTTTTCTTAACTAATAATGCCATTTTTCTATATTAAATTTCTAAAAATAAAAGCAAATGCTTTGCTTCGAGTGTAAAAAGCGCGAAATGGCAGGGAAAACTTCCGCCTCCTTTCGCACACGAGGAACCCAAAATAAACGCATTAGGTTTTCGGAATTGGAATTGCGGTTGCAGCTGCCGGCAGACGCCGAATGCCCAACAAGTCATAAATCAAACACGTTTAATTAAACTTTACGCACGGGGCTTCCCCCGCCAGGCACCCTCCCTGACTCTCGCCTCTTCCCGCTGAAAGAAGAAACTTTTTGACTCCGCCACTAAGTAAAAATGCAATTAGAAATGCCAGAACGCAGCAGGACTCGGAATGGAAAAGCGCCGATCTGTGGAAATGGCCCCGTGCCCCTACCGCCGCCACTCTCTTTGACTTTCGGTCACGTGGCGGTACGTGCATAACGATTACTTGCACTGCCGGAATGGTAAACTCGCCCCAAGTACCCTTAACTTTAAGGTACCGGAGCATTCGGAGTTGGTGCTATCACCTACACAGATATGGCAGTCATTTCCACCAGCTGCTATTCGGTTTGTTAACTGCGCCAAAAAAATAACCGAGAAATTCGGCAATCACGTTTAATAGCAACTATATTTCTTTTGGGGGGTTTTGATTACAAATCTTCGTTTGGCAATTTCAAAGGACATTTAAAAGGAGACGAGGGGAAATTACAGCAAAGAGCATTAGTTTCAAATGGGTGCTTTAAAAAATATGTGTTTTTCTTCAGCTTTCGAGCTTCAAACTTAAAGTTTTAGGTTAACAACTTCGCTTATATATGAACTCTCCATTAATCATTCTTATCTGCTAACAAATTAAGAGCAAATCTTTTGCATATTTAAATAACAGTTCCATTAGTTTCTCTCTCAAGACAATCAAAATATTTATCAAATTGTTGAAGGAATCCGATTATATAATGAGAATTCCGCAACTTTCTTTCGAGCTTTCGTCGCTTCCATTTCATTTGGTATTTCTCAAAAGAAGAAGCCGCAACTTGTTAAAAGCCGCACACAAATGCACTGGCAGAAAATGTGAATTATGTGGCGGACGAAATGTTTTCTCGCCACCTTAGCTTCGCCTTGCAGTTATCACTCGCCACTCAGACCGCACCAGCCTGAAGACAGCCCGAAAACACCACCTAAACCGCCCACCGCCTGTCATTGCGAAGGAAATCACGCAATAAACTAGCGACGAAAACAAAACTTTAACTACTTTTTCCGCTGGCCGCAGAAACTCAGTGGGAAAACTTTTTTGAAACAATACAATTTATATTTATGCGCAGCGGCAACGGCGATGACAATGCGGGAAAGGAAAAGGACGGGCCTGGAAAATGGGGGAAAGCGGCTGGGTGGAGCAGAGGAGAGGCCACGACAACTGACCCAGAAAGCGGGGCGGCCAAAAGAAAATGCTGCCCGGCATTTTGGCAAAGAGCAAAGAGGAGAGCCAAAGCAGGAGAGTTTATTTTAAGTGTTGAAAATAACTTGACCCACTTTTACGCTCTCCCCTTGCCTTGCCTGATCCTGGTGTTGATAACTGTTTTTCCGGCCCCGCTCCGAAAGTCTCCCCCCTGGAAAACTTGTCCATGTCCATTCGGAGGGCTCAATGTTGAACGAAGCTTAGTCCGAAACTATTGCCAAAACTTTATAACGAATTAATTGCATTTTAAGGGCATGCAAAAACCAGGGATGCAGGAAATATTCTAATTTCTCATCCAGCTCAGTGGAGTGTAATAGTTTCTCTTTTTACGGGTCTGTCCCATACCAATTTTGGTTTCAAAGGGTCTCGAATGACATCGTTAAAATCTAATTACAGGCGAAATTCTGAAACCAGAACTAGGGAGTGATGTGAATTTTCTTTTCAGACTTTGAAAATGTTTTAATATTTTGAAATCGGATGCCGATAACATCACTGAAAATGTCTGAAACAGCTATATAAGCAGTCTGCCGCTTGTCTCTGCTAGATATTTAATTTTTATTTACTAACTAAACCCATTTCACTAAGAAAGTTTGACTGTTTTGAAAAATAATTAACCGAGCAAGGCGACTTGGAGTGTTTGTTTGCGCAACAAACTTGCCCAGCTGGCTAATTAGTTACCAAAAGAAATCGTATTTGTTCTCGTTTTGTGGTCTCGGCCATGTCACAATCACGAGAGCACACAGCCTGCAATCGATACACAAAACCTTGGCCAATTAACCCCATCCCAGATGCCCCACTTCTCCCGGGGGCTCCTCAAACTATGTAGTTCGAGCCCAAAAACAATAAAATCGACGGACGACGGAGAAGTGGCTGGCAGCAGCAGTGAAGGAAGAATGATGGAGTAGAGTAGAGCTCATAATGACCCGCAATCCTTTCAGTCCAAATGAGAATTCCCCAGCCGTGCGTATAATTGGAATTAATACCAAAAAGCTAAGGAATATCGAGAACTCAAGCCGCACTGGCGAGGGGAATGGGGGTTAAGAGGGGGCGTTGTGAGTGGGTTAAGCAATCGGATAGTTTGTGCCCCGCAGGACAGATTTAATGGCCAAAATCCAGCTCGGAGGCTACCCCTTCCTCTGACTTCCTGGCTGAAAGCTTGATTAAATTTGATTTGTCAGTCGACAAAAGAGGCCTCACTGTACAAGGAATATTGCGCACAGTAAAAAATAGGATATTAATGCCGTGACCTGTAAAAAGCTGACGAAGAATCGCAATTAAGTTTGAAAATAATTTCATAACAATTCACAAATTTAATAATTTTTCGATCTTAGTTATCGACTTCCTTGGTATTTTTTTTCAGTGCACAATACACATGTGCTGTATCTTTGTGTGCATTTGTATGTGGTAGCTGATGGGGCTTATTGAAATTATCTGGGTTGAATTAATTCGCTTCTGCTTCGGGGCCGAGTAAATATATTATGATTTTTGGCAACCCAGGAGCATACACATGCATACATACATACGCCATATATTTATTTATGTATTTATGTACATAAAATCAAGCAAATTACCTGGCTTCTCCATTTCCCCAAAAAGTCTTCTTCTGTGCTTCTTCTTCCTTGCATGCCCTTGGCGTTTTTGTTATTCCTTCGCAGCGGTGGAAAACACATTTGATTAATGGCCTTTAATATTTAATAACTGTTATGGCAAGCGTCGAGCAATTAAACACACATAAAAACACACTTTCCCAGGCAGACACTGCGTAATTAAAGATAATAAAACTTTTTCGCGAAAAAACACGCCCGGCACGATCGATAACATAAGCAGTGTTGCAAGATGGCTGCAGGTGATGTTGTCCAGGTCATGTTACAATTATATAAGGTAGTCTCATAGAGAGAGCTGCTCTGTTATGGGGACAATATTTTTAACAGTGACGAGAGGCATCTCTTTTTTCCTCTTCCTCATCTTTTTTTTTACTTTCTCTTCTTTTTCCATCCACTTCCCTTTCTTCTTTCTCTTCTCCTATAAAATTGCAGATTGCAGTACGCTGAAAATGTTTCGTCCTTGTGAAAGCTAAGGACTACCTTATATTATTGTATCATGGTCCCGCTCGCGCCAGCAGTGGCAGTGTTGTAAGTTAACGGCGGATCAAGCTCTTAAGTGTTGAATAAGAGCTGCAGGGAAATGCTCGAGGAAGCTTGCGTCACGCTAGAGCGTGTTTTTTTAAGTAAATGAGTTTAATTCTATTATTTTATACAACTTTATTCTTTAAATCGAACTGAACAAGCACCAAAACCTGCACCAAGACGTAGAAAAAGTAAACCAAACTCGTTTGTTTATTAAAAACAAAGAGACCGCAGACTTTGTAAGTTGCAGGGTGACAACGCACGTGATCCGAGAAGAGTTCCAACTGAAAGTGTAATTGTTGGTAAGTTATACCTAAAAGTATACCCAAATTAATACCTGTAGGTGAAAATCCCTTTTCACCAGATCCAGATCACTGAATTCTCGCAAAATACAGCCCATTTTAGAGCCACATCTTCGGGTTATATCGTCCACAATATTCATCACTAAGACTGCGCTCCAGTAATGTGTAATTACCACGAATTCTCCCAGGATTTTCGTGATCGTCGAGGTTTCTACGGAGTCATTTCCGAATTGAACGCCGTGATAAACCAGATTTACATTTGTCACAAACATTTTTAGCAACAAAAGAGCTATTGGCAGATCACAGATCCTGAAAACTTCGCGGGTAAGCCTCTGATTTTCGGAATAAAGCTGGAAGAGATTCCGCAGGTCGTCCAGAGACCTCCTGGCCTTTCCTCCGGATAAGACCAAGGAGTTACGCTCTTCGTGGTGCAGTGAGAAACACAGATCCCTGAGGGCAAGTTGCACTCGCTCGCTCTGCAAGTGGAGGATCAGCAGGATCACATACACCTCTGCCGTCATAACGCTCACATATACGAATTGAACGATGTGGACAACAATCATCATGCTGAAACACTGATCCGTATCGATTTTCATTAGGATGAACACGGCTACCAGGATACCAAAGTTGAGGGAAAAGAAGGCCTGACTCAACAGCCAGCGAATCCTCTTTCTTAGACGAGTATAATCGCTTGAATGATCCGCCAGTTCTTTGCACTTCTGCCAATGATTAAATGTCCCTTCAGTCAATTTCAGGAGCTTCTTCCTGTTCGACCACATTGTAAAGCCACCCGAAATCATGGCAAACACCCGGGTTATGCTGGTCAAGATGAAGGTCAATTGGAGCCTCAGATTTCCGCGCATGTAGCTCTCGTCGTACACGTATTGGGGAAACGTGAAGGGCAGCAGGATCAGGAGCACTCCGTGCAGGCAGGCCGTGTAGATGAGGTAGCACCTCTGCCAGGAGCCCCGCAGGAACTTCCTCTTTCTCAGAGGAGCAGGCATAAGACCACAACATAATCCATAAAAGTAAAATAATTTTAGCAACATGACTGCTGCTCCGGCGAGGGACAAATACCAAATGGCCGGCAATCGATGGAAGCTCCTTCCATTATCCTATTGGAAATCTTGTGAGCTGATGACATCGCTCATTTAATTATTGTTTTTCCGAGCTCGAAGCTTGGCCAGTTGTTCGACGGCCCTAACTCCAACATGTTGCACCCGGAACTGAGTCGCGCGATGAACTTTGTCTACTACCACGCCGTGCTCTTCGGCCTGATGGGCACCACCATAAGGATACGCTCGTACAGGAAACCCCTTCGTTTGGAGAAGGTGTCCTGGACCTACCTGATCTACAGCTTGGTCATTGCGGTTGGTCTGTTTATGAACATATACTTCATGTTCCCCCAGACCTTGCTGGACGGTTACATGAAGTACAACATCGTCCTCCAGTGGAACATCTTTGTCCAGATTGGACTGCAAGTGATAGCGATTATAGGCTGCTACGGAACCATGTATTTGAAACGCCGGAATATCATTGAGTTCTACAAGGATTCGCTGAATTATTGGAAGAGATACAGGAAAATAATGCAGATTACAGTGGATAAGGAAGAACTCAGAGAGCTGCAACTGTCGCTGGCCAGAATGTTGTGGCAAATAGTGTTTGTTCTCTACGCCTACTTGCTCTTCACTTCTCTGGTTCAGTATCAACTGCTGGGTGTCATTAGCCAATACAGCGTGATGGCCCTAGGTGCACGGCTCTCTCATTCTCTGCAGTTCGTGGCAGTCAAAATGGGTTTCTATGGAATCCTCATACTACTTGATCATCAATTTCGGGTAGTCCAACTGGCCCTAACAGCCCTGCACAAGAAAAACAGTAAAGGGGCATGGAAAACCCTGCGTTCCATAGCCGCCATGCACTTGGAAACCTTACAGATGGCCAGGAGAGTCTTTAGGCTCTTCGACTTGGCCAATGCAACCTTGATTCTCAACATGTTTTCGAGCACTATGACTATCTTGTACCACGCTGTCCAGTACGGCAATAAATCCATTAAATCCGATGCTTGGGGCATCGTCTGTGGCAACGGATTGATTGTGTTTAACATCTGGAAAACTCTGATGCTAATGAACATGCTGGACAGAGTGGTGAGCTCCTGCAACAGTGTTGGCCATCTTCTAAAGGAGTTCAGCGACCTTCCAAAGGTCGGCAGGAGACTTCAAAGGGAGGTAAGTCCTTTCTTTTTAGTTACTTTACTTACTTTAATTGTTCTTCCTCCAGTTGGATGGCTTTTCCATGCAGCTTAGACGCAATCACTTGGTCTACAAAGTCTATGGAATTGTGGAGCTGGACAAGCCCGCTGGCCTGAGTTATATTGGCTCGATCCTGAGCAACGTCATTATCCTGATGCAATTCGATTTGCGGCGGAAGCAAGAGCCAAGCGGTCAATACTTCACCCATTTGGTCAGAAATAGAACGATGGATTAGGATGAGATTAGTTCACGTTTAATGTTTCTAGAGGGTTTGCAACCCAAATACACTACTCTAAGGCTTTGCCTCTACAGTTATATTAATTATTCTTCAAATCGAATTGCACAAGCACTGAGACCTGCACTAAAACGTAGAAAAAGTAAACCAAACTCGTTTGTTTGTTGAAAGCAAAGAGACCGCAGACCTTATAAGTGGCAGGATGACAGCGCAGATGATCCGAGAAGAGTTCCAGCTGGAAATAAATTTAAAGGTAAAATATATCGTAGCTTAAACTTCAAATAATACCTGTAAGTGAAAATCCCTATTCACCAGTTGCAGGTCACTGAATTCTCGCAAAATGTAGCCCATCTGGAAGCCACTTCTCCGGGTTATATCGTCCACAACATTCATTAGCAGTATTGCATTCCAGAAATGAGTAATTACTATTAACTGTCCCAGGAGTTTTGTGTAATCTGATGTATTTATGGAGTGTTTGTCAAAAAGCACCATACGGTGGACCATATTCACATTGGTTGCAAACATTTTTAGCAACAGAAAAACTATGGGAATGTCGAAGGTCTGAAAAACCCTACGGAGCAATCTTTTATTTTCCGAATAAAGTTGGAATAGATTTCCCAGATATATCAGAGTCCTCCTGGCCTTGTTTTCGGATAAAACCAAGGAGTTCTGGTCTTCATGATGCAACAAACGACAGAGATCACTGAGGGCTAGACGCACCCGCTCGCTCTGCCAGTGGAGCACCAACAGGATCACATAGAGACTCGCCGTCATGATAACCACATAGGAAAACTGCAGAATCTGTACCACAATCATTGTCATCTTCCTGAAGCTCCGATCTGTTTCGATAGTGAAGAGAAATGTGTCGGACACCAGGATAGTGACGTTGAGGACAAAAAGCTTCTGTCCAAGTAGTCCTCGCATCCTTTTCTCCAGGTGGGTATTTCCTGATTCACCGCCCAGTTGCCTGCATTTCCTGCAATGGCTTAATATTTCTTTACCCAATTTCAGGAGCGTCTTCTTCTGGGCCCAGGTCATCACTCCACCCGAAATCGTGGCTGTGACGCGGGTTAGACTCGTCAAATTAAGGGTCCATTCCAGCACTAAGTCTCCGCCAATATAGTTATCCTGGTACGTGTAGCGGGGAAATGCGAAGGGCAGGAGGAGCAGCAGCATGCCCTGCAGGCCCGCGGTATAGATGAGATACCATCTTAACGACCATCCGCACAGGAACTCCCTTTTTGCCAGAGGAGCAGGCAGTAGGCCACAGCCCAGTGCATAAAGGTAGAAGGATTTTAGCAGCATGTGTGCTTCGGGCAAAGAACTACTCACAACTGCAGGGCAATCGATGGAAGCTCCGCTATCCTGCCGGAAATCGGATGAACCAGCTGACAGCTTATCGCCTTCCCAGCGGACCGTGACGGACTTTCACCTAATTAGTCCAAAGCTTGTTCAGTTAAACGCCAACCTTAATCCGAACATGTTGCATCTGAAACTGGGTCGCTGGCTGAACTTGGTCTACTACCACGCCGTGCTCTTCGGCCTGATGGGCACCACCCTGGAGCTTCGTTCCTGCAGAAAAATCGCTCGCTTGGAGAAGCTCTCCTGGACCTACCTGATCTACAGCTTCTTCATAAGCGCCTGTCTCTTCTTCAACATCTACTTCATGTTCCCCCGGGCCATAATGGACGGTTACATCAAGTACGACATCATCCTCCAGTGGAACTTCTTTGCCATGATTGGATTGCGACTGTTGGCTGTCCTGAGTTGCTACGGAACCGTTTGGCTGAAGCGCAAAGAAATCATTCAACTCAGCAAGGACTCGCTGACTTATTGGAAGAGGTATAGAAAGATATCGGTGGACAAGGAGGATCTCAGAGAACTTCAGCTGTCCCTGGCCAAGACAATGGGCCGGAAGGTATTTGTGCTCTACTGCACCCTTCTCTGCTCCACTGTGATGCAGTTCAAGCTGCTGAGTGTCATCAACAGGTACAGTCTACTGGCTCTGACAGCCAGGATCTCCCATTTTCTTCATATCCTGGCCGTTAAAATGGGCTTCTGTGGAATTCTCACGCTGCTAGCTCATCAGTTCAACGTAATCCACCTGGCTCTGTCCGCTCTTCACAAGAAAAAGGGCGGCAGGAAGTGGAAAACCCTGCGCACCATAGCCGCCATGCACTTGGAGACCTTGCAGCTGGCCAGGCGGGTGTTCAGCCTCTACGATCTAGCCAATGCTACCTTGTTCCTCAACATGGCAATGACCACCATGAATATCCTGTACCATGCTGTCCAGTTCAGCAATGAAACCATCAAGTCCCATTATTGGGGATTAATTTTCGGCAACGGATTGATAGTATTTAATAGCTGCGGGACCTTCATGCTGATGAATATGCTGGACAGAGTGGTGAGCTCCTGCAACAATGTTGGCCAACAGCTTAGGCAGTTCAGCGACCTTGCCAAGGCCAGCAGGAGACTTCAAAGGGAGGTGAGCCCTTTCCTTTTTAGTGCTTTATATATTTATTTTAATTGTCCTTCCTCCAGTTGGATACCTTTGCCATACAGCTAAGACGTAATCACTTGGTCTATAAAATCTGCGGAGTTGTTGAATTGGACAAGCCCGCTGGCCTCAGTTATATTGGCTCGATATTGAGTAATGTCATTATCCTCATGCAGTTCGATTTGAGGCGAAAGCAACAGCCAATCATTCATCATCAGTACCTCACGCATTTGGTCAGGAACAAAACGGATACTTAGAGCAAAGGTAAAGGCTTTCGAAAGTATTTATTCTGGTGGCGGTTTTACATGATTCTAGATGGCTTGCATACAAATTATACTTCATAAAACTCACTTTTTGATAAAGAAATCCTTGAACTTTTCATAACTTTTTATATTTATATTAAAGTTTATGGCTATGATATTTCCCTTAAGCTTTCAGGACAAGTAACTTTTATAGCAAGAAAAATGCTAAAGCTTCTCTAAAGCTTATTTTCTAGCGGATAACTCTAGCAACTCTCCAAAGGGATACTCTTTTATAGCATATGTTCTACAAAAAAGATATAAAATGTCTATGGATTTTGACAGAAAACTTTATCCAGTTTTGTAGACCTTCATATAATTATGTCGAATATAATTTATAGTTCAAAAAGTTTAGGTTTCATGGTGAAAGTATATTTTACAAAGCCTATTTTCCTGTAAAAATGTAGGCTACATGAGGGCTTTGAATATAATGTGCTATTAACAATGTCTTTATAAGGAAAGTAAATATATTTTAGGAACCTTCGTCATATTCAAAAAAATAAACTTATTACTTTTGTAACAATTATAGCTTTATAAGAGCTCCTCAACCATATATCTTGTAGGCTATCTGGCAGAGAACCATTACATTGGTGATTATAGATGTGGTCATTTTGTGGACTGAAGCATTGCTCATGTCGAAGAAACCAACGATATGGAGACGTCTCACTCGCTGAGGCTGCAGCTGAAGCTTCCGATTCAGACAGAGTAGGGACATTTCCAACTAAAAAGAGATAAGGAAATTAATTCAGAATACAAAGTAAGTTCCGAAGGAACCTACCTGCCTGGAAAGTATCATTGCCTGACTGTTTTTTAAGTCGTCACCCGCATAATTCTCATACCAAAGCTTACCCACTTTCTCCAAGAGCTCCAGCCACTTGTAGCGATTCGTTTCGAAGACGGAAAACTGCATCAGAAGCTCGGCGTGATGGGTGAGGAATAGGACAGCATACAAGACGCCCCGATATATGTGAAAATTCGTGTCGAACGACAGGTAAATCCACAATCGGAACAAGGTGGCTATGTTGAAGATATAGGTTGTCAGCAGATTGGACAGTAACTGCCACTGGAATAACTCCAAGAGCTCCAGGAGCACGGCATCCAAGTGCAGACAGCGCCTCCAGAGCCTTCGCCAGGCGGGCAGTAGTTGCCTGAGGCCCATCTCCCTGGGAAGACCCTTCCGCTTGGGCAGAGCCTCCAGATCCTCGATCATTTCCTGCACCTTTTGGGTCATATTGGTCAGCAGCCAATTGCCCGCCACCTGGACCATGTACACGGTCAAGTCCACATAGATCACCAGGAGCAGCATGATCAGGCAGTAGGCGATGGCAGCCCTGAAGTACGGAACCATAGCCGCCCTTAGCTTGGAGTTGCTTTCACAGTGCACCACCGAGTCCCGTGCGAGGAGTTGCTGGGTGAGGAGCACGAACCTCGAACTGGTCAGCAGGGCCTTCCACAGGGTCTTCTTCCGGCAATCATTGCCCAGGGCAAAGCGGAATTTGTGGAGCATTCCCATCAGGTCATTTGCCAGCCGCTGCAAGCGACGCCTCTGGATCCAAACACTGGCGATCAGGAGCACAATGGTGGACAACTTGGCCAAGGCCACCACGTTGTAGACCACTCCGAACATTCCCACATCGGGACACTTGTATATGTTGCCCGAGAGCAGGGTCAGGGCGAAGGGTAGGACCAAAAGATAGGCCACATTCAGCACAAGGCAGTAGATCACGGTGGGCACATGGTTGAGGATAAAGCGCCGCGTCTTAAAGTTGTAGTGGAGATTGCAGAGGCCAATCAGGCGACTCACCACGAAGTAGATACGCAGCAGGGTAAGCTCAGCCATGTTGCTGAAGGACTAAACAGGAACTGAGGCCAGGAATCGCTTACCAACTGCAAGCTAAAAGGTCTCCTGGGAGCTTAGCAAAGTGATAAATATGGCAGGACATGCAACAGGGGCTTCGGTTAAACAGAATTCGTTTACCCCTGACCAATAGCTTATTTATAAACCCAAGGACTTCTATTTAATGTCAAGGATTTTCTTTAAAACCGAGTCTTTTTTTTATGGTACTATGACACTGGGTTTGCGAGTGTGACCATAAATATTAAAAAAGTATGATAGTATAAAATGTTATATATTTCAATTTGGAAACAAATCAGGGTTACTTATAAAATATTTAAAAATAGAAATCAAAACTCTAAACACTTTGAAGTATTTTACAAAAATAAAATAAGCAAATATAGGAATTCCAATCACTTATAAAATTGTATAACTACAATTTGTTATACTAAAAAACAACAAAAAATGCAGGTAAATAATTTTAAAGTAGATAAATTCGATAAGCAAATATAATAATAATATGCAAATATCATAAAAATAAACTTAAGCAACTATAAACTTAACTAGAAGATGGCCAATGCTTTCCAAAGAGTATTTCAAGTTCCAACTCGTATTATTATCATTGGGCGGCAGAAAAGCAAATCAAAGGCGCCTCGCTTTCGTACTTATCTAAAAAATGGTTCATTTATTTCCACTATCTTTTTCGTTTCGCAGTTTCAATTTGTTTTCTCAGTTGGTGTGGTTTGTTCTTATCAAAATACCGCTCGGTTAGTTGGGGGAGTCGATGTTTCCTTATCTTTATAGGTAGACGGTAGTAGTTCTCGCCTTAAAATGTAAGCTTATGCAATTAACTACCGCAACGAATTGATTGATGCTGAATGAAGCGTTGTCCTATGCGTTACCTAGAAACTAATTGTAAATTCAAGCATTTTACATACATAAAATCACACAACAATCTCTGACCTCGCTCTGACTTCGTTGTAGGTTGGGCTACTAACTATGTGGGAATATACACGCAGTTAAGTTTGTATCCAGATTAAAGTGGGTTGATTCTAGGGGAGTTTGCTGTAGCTACAGGGAAAATTGGCGTTATTTTACCTAGCTTTGTTCGGAAATTTACATAAACAGGAATTTTCCTCTTGAATTGGCTTGTATAAATGACCTTAAAAGGAGTTCCAAGTCAGAAACCTCTTCCCCTACAGGGAATCAATCCCACTTTAACCTAGCCTACGTCTATGATTAAGTGGAAGGATGATTAACATTCCGCTCGTTTCTGATTTAGCACAATTGACTACTACAGCTTAGTAATTAACCCCGTTTCTCTGTCGCATCTACGCCACAATGTGGCTGTTCTTGTTAAGATCGGTGAGCAGCTCGGCGTCCAGATCCTCTGCCTCCAGAAGATCATTGCAGGCGTCGCCGTTCAGCGAATTTGGAATGCTAGTGGACAGCACCATCCCTCGACCTCCGCCACTGCCCGTGCCTATGGAAATGTCATCGGGCGGGGAATTGCGACGCCTCTCGCGCTCTCTAACAATGTGCGGCGCCTCGTTGAACTCGTCCAACTCGTCCATGCCTGCAATAATAGCTATAAGATCTCTGAACTCCTCTCGGTAGTAAAGGAATACTCACCCGCATATTTGGTGCCCGCTAGGAGCAGGTATTGACCCGCTCTGTGCGGCCACAGCAGGCCGGTCATCACACAATAGGCCATGCAGTCCGCCGAGTTGGTGATGCCCTGCAGCAACTTGTAGCGCCACATGGGGCTGACCTGCAGCGCCACAATGGCCACGATGGGTAGGTAGATGAACCACACCAAGCTGGAGGCGCCCAAGTGCAGCAGAAAGTCTAGTTTCTTGCTGGAATGCTCGTACTTCATGGTGTTGCGCAGCTCGTAGAGGAACCACATCATAAAGGAGGTGCTGTAAGGGAAGAAAATAGAGATCAGATGGGGATTACAGGTCAAGGAATGTAGGAAACCTACCGCAGAATCAGGACTATCCAGCCGGGCCAGGTCTGGTACTCGTCTATGTCGGAAACCACATCGACCTCCGTCTGTAATAAAAATTAAATATAAGTTAATATAGAAGCTAGTCCAAAGACTAGGTGGCCAACTCACCCTATCCCAGATGTAGAGGAACACATGGAACGCACAGTATGGCACCCAGATGGACATGAGTATGATCCATCCCGTTCTGCTTATCTGCTGCCTAGTCACAGCCCAGCCCTTGGCCAGCAGCAGCAGGATGAGCATGAAGCTGGTGCGGCTCAGTATGTCTAGCACGTCGCCCGCCGCTTGCAGGCGCGGCTCGCCCACTCCATTGGCCGCATAATGGATCAAGTGGGCCGTGATCAGGGCCAAGCTAACAAACTCACTGAGCAGGCTCAGCGTAAACAGCTTGGTCACCGGATGCTTCTGCCTCCTCACCGCATAGATCTGCATCGGCAGCAGCACTATGTAGACGAGCAGGAAGACTAGGTACATCTCCAGCAGGTTCTGCTGGTCGTACGAGTACTGATAGGTCAGCGGATGTGCCGCCGAGTGATTCGGATGGATGTTCACCAAGTGGATGTCGTAGCTCAGGGTGTTGAGGAGCTTGCTGCTCTGGTTACTCAGTCGGGGCAGGCTTTCGTGGGCATGCCACTGGCAGGTGGTCTGATTTTGATAGCAGGCCACCAGGGAGAGGTACCAGAATCTGCAGGAATAGAGGATTAGTAATTTGATCAAAAAAGTGATGATTAAGGCAATAAATTAATGAAGTGTGGAGTAGCTTGCCATTTTTCTTTTGTTTACAGAAAGAATAAATCGAGTCATTGCCTTTTGTTTATTTTTAAAGCTGAACAGATAATGAAGTTATCGGGAAAAGCAGACGTTGCTACTTGTATTCCATCAAGAAACAGATAATGAGTATTTCTGACTCTGGATTTTCGAAGATAGCAATTATTAAGGGCACTAAAAATATAAAATAAGCCCCGAGATATAACTCATTAGCCTCACCTTGGTTCTGCCTCCAGATTAATGACATAGGAAAACTGCGATCCTGGCACCACATTCCCCGGCGCATCCTCGTCGCTGCACAGCTCTCCCTTCGGACAGGGGACGTGTCTCAGGAAGTCCCTCTTGGCCCGCGGATTGCACCTGGAATCGTAGGCGATCCTCTGCAGGCGCGAGAACATGCCCGAGCAGGCAACTTCCCTGCTCCTGTTATTCCGATTCGCATAGAACTCCACAAAGGTGCTTCTGTCCAGGACAACCAGAGTCAAGGGCACCGCATACTTGTCCGGCGACGTGACATTGCCGAAGATATAACCGTAGGCGTTCCTCCTTTGCGGATCCGCCTTATTAAAGCCAAACTTGACCAGGAACTGGAAGAAATCCGCTGTCTGGAACTGGCCTGTGATGTGGGTGGCCTCGTTCCCAGGCAAGGCGATAAAGAGCAGAGCAAAGAGCAGACCCAAAAAGCAAATCCTGCGAAGTGCAAACATTTTGTCGCCTCTTATCAGTGTTTTTTTCCCCACTTCTTCGCCGTCGCCTTCGTCGTCGCTGCCTTTCACCGCTGCCGCTGCCACTCGCGCTGACCCTGCTGCCTCGCTGGCACCTTCTCCCTTTTGCCAGGGTGGCGCTTTTTGCATTGCTCTGCAGCTTGCAACGCTGTTTGTTTCTCCGGAATCTATTTTTGTATATTATTTTTTGTATTTTATTTCCGCAAACCCCCTTCTCCGGATTGTTGTTTTTGTTTTTTTCTTTGTTTGTAGTGTGGCCACATGGCGTGCAAACCAAAATACCTCCGGTCTAAGGGATAGTTATCGATTTTAATCGATTATAACTGTAAGGTTTAGAAGTTGGCTACCTATCTAGCGTGATCTCAAACCATTTAGCTTAGGGTTCATGTAGCAACATAACAGATGGCGCTGGTGAGCATGTAGAAAAAACAAATAATTAAAAATTAAATAATAAATATTTAAACTGAAAATAAAAATTTAAAAAAACTATAAAAAGAATCAAAATTTTAAAAACTTAAATACGGCTTAATAACTAAATGCTTGCTTTGAATTGTAAGTGATTTTTAACCTTAAACACAAATGGGTAAAGTTAGTTTCTTCTTAAAAATAGCGAAAAATATTTTTTAATCTAAAATCAACCCCTTTTCCATCTTATCTACACATTATCAGGGTTTATCATGGTAATTTATCAACTCCCCGGTGGAATTTGCAACAAAAACTGGCAATTTTCTTGGATTAGCGCTGACAATAGAAGTTCTTTTAAAAAAGTTCCCCAAAAAAGTAGTCTGAACTTCCCTCCCAATGCCAATGGCAATTTTTTAACAATAAATTTCAATAATTCCGTAATTTATGCGTTATGAGAAAATGAGGAACGACGACACCCTTTCAGCAGCCCCCGAAAAACACTTCAAAGTGCAAAGTTTGGGCCCCAAAAAAATCATCCCTTTCGCTTTTATTCATTTAAAATGCAGTCGTCCCGGGCGATGGCGAGAATATTCTCGTGTGGATTGTGGTTTTCCCTTACCAGTTTTTTTTACCCCCTCCGACAAAGGTGCAAAAACACACACACACATTTTGACAATTCCTTTGAGATTTGGATTGTGGGGGCGGGTTTTTTGCATACAAAAATATGAAGCCATTGAAATGTAGATTTTGCCATTGTTACGCGATGAGAACTCTGATTCTTCAAGCTGGATCAACTGGAGCTTAGCAGAAAGTAATATCTTCGATGACCCAGTTACTCGACCATTTCCCACTCGTTTATTGATGACGCAGCAGAATCGAATGAAGTTGGAACAGCCAGCATAAATTCATGAGCTTGCCTAACTATAGTTTTTCGCCATTTATTTGTTGACAGTCACAGTTCACTCAGTTGTGCGAAAAGTCAAGACAAATACACGAGAAAATGTGATTGTCAGGGGAGCCGAATCTAGACTCTAAGTCATAAAGTCAAATAACAGAGAATTAAGGCTAAGAAGGACCAAAGTTTTTGGGATAAAAATACAACAAAAAAATGTTTCTTTAATATTAAAATGGGTTGTTTATTAAAAAGGTTTTGTATGGTATTTTAGAATGATTTTTTTATATTTTAATTAACAAAGGCTCTTAGATTTCAAAGCGTTAAAACATTCAATCATTTATTATAGGGCAAAGCTAGTTTTTTTAATATTTTTAATAAATATATTACAAAGCCTGACTGTTCCGTTTTTCTGCACAAATAAACAAAGCAAATCTGAAGCTAAATAACTTGTGATTTCCACTACAAAATTATTCTCCAAATATTAAGCACACATATAACATGTGAAACAAGACGGAAAAAGTTCATTTCAATGTCTGGCGACGGCCGACGGACGGCCCCAATAATAAAATCCGACAAGGTTAGCAAAAATACAAAAGGAGCGCAATTTGTCGTCGTCCTGCCTTTCGGACGGGCTCCCGCTCTCCTTTCCCCTCGATTTGGAGAAGTAAACAGTTCATGTTCATTGAAATGCCAGCAACGAAACATGGACAATGAAGGTTCAATGATGATGAGGTGGAAAAATTTTTGGGGAACTGCCATGGGACCAGGGGGGTTTCACAAGTTTTTCGGTATGATTTTCGCCAACTTTGCAGAATTGTATTTTATTATTGATTAGGCCAGAGAGAGCGGCGAGCTCTCGCCTCGCTGTTTATGTTTGGCCAATAAAAAGATGGTGCCTGCAGTTGGCGTGATTAGGCAGGCTTAAGTGAGGGGAATATGTCTCTTAGATTGTTCAGATATAATAGATTTTATACTAGATTGTTATAGGGAACTACTTAGACTGAAAAATACCCAGATAATAATTTTAAGTCGCCTTGCAAAAAGGGTTAAAGATAACTTAATTTGATTTATATTAAAACTCATCATTTATTTTATTATTTATGCATTTAAATATTTTGAAAATCTTTTTGCTTGAATACTTGCTTAATTGTTTGTTTTAAATTCCATTTTAAGTATTTATAAGTTCAAAGTGGCAATAAATTATTTAAGTATTTAGAATTAATTATTTAAGCAATCAATGACAAAACATTCGCCTCACAAAGCGGGCTGTAAAATAGTAAATAATTTCTGTAAAGCTCAGGGCGCTGCAGCCCAAAAAAAAGCCAACCAGGCCTCCAATATACACTGAAACACAGAAAATAGAAGAAAGTGAAAAGGCAGTCAAATAAAGTCTCAAAAACTTACCCAAAACATCGGCGAAGGAGAAGAGGACATCCCGCCGGAGCTGCATTTTGGGATAATCAATTATGCCCCATTGCAGATTAGCGCCCAGAAACCAGACACGCGAGCGCTGAGGAAAATCCCAGGAAAATGTTTAAAATAAAGAGAAAACATATATAAAGAAATGCTCGTAGAGATAAGCAGATAACTAACAACAAAAACAAAATGGGAACAACATCATGACCATCATCGTCTGCATCATCGTGCTGGTAACAAGGCAAAGTAAGCAAAAATTGTTATTAAATGTAGAAACTTTCGCCGCACACACAGCGCGAAAAAAAGTTAAACACAAACTTTCGGTTGGCCGATGCCGCCGCCAACGTGCCGCCCCCTTTTCCCGGGACCCCGAAAATAATTGCATATTTCAAGGCGCCCAGTTCCTGCAACTTCTGCGCTTATTATTTTTTATAGCCCCGGACTACAATTTTGATGTTTGTTTAAGGCAAATGCCCCCGAAATGTTCGCCCTGGCTATTCTCGCGGATTTTCCTCAGTTTTCCGGGCATTTTTCCACTTGAAATGCGCGACGCAGCGGCGTCTGCAGTTGCCACTTAACGAGCACTAGATGGCGCTTCTGTTTGCCATAAGCATTTTTACAGTTAAAGTTTACTTTATATATTTTTTAATAGGGGATTTTCCATTATTTTTTCGTTTATTTTTATTGCATTAAGCGGTCGATGTTTACTTACGTAGGATTGCACAAAGAAGTTGGAGTCATCGCAGTTGGCCAAACAATTGCAATTGATTTTGTATCGGTCCGATTTCAGGGAGATTATTTCGCCTGCGACGGTAAGAATTCAGTTTTTAATTTTAAATAGAAATAAGGAATGCACTTTGAATGAATATAGCATGAGTGAACATTGTGGAAGTGAACAGGGAGGAAATAAGCATTCAGAAAAATAGGCAAGGGAAGGAAATATCATAGAGAGAATGAATATAAACAGGAATGAACAGGGAACAGGGAATGAACACAGAGGAAATGAACATAAAGCGAATGAATAGAGAGGGAATGATCATAGGGAAAATGAACATAAAAACAATGAACGTGGTGAATGAATATAAAGGAAATTAACAACTGAAGCGAATGAACAGTGAGAAAGTAAATGTAGAGGAATGAATATTATGAATATTATTATTAATTTCTTAAATATTAATAAAACATTAATTACACCCGAGTAATACCTTCTCCCTTTCCAATTTACATATCTCCGACTTTCCTCATTTTGAAACCAGCATATGGTCTGTTTAAAAAGAAAAACCTCCTCCCTTAATTAATATTCAAAAAGTCAGTTCCAAAGCATTTATCCAGCTTATCAATGTCAACCTGTCAGATAATCTGCTGTCTGCTGTCCCCTAGAAAATTACTTCCGCCATTCCAATTACGCAACAGGTGGCCAGCCTTAGCCTTGACTTCTGACCATTCCCCCAAAAGGAAAAAATTAAATTATGGTCACGTTCTGGGAAATTTCTAGCCATTTTTTTCTGTTGTTCTCCGACCGAAAAATTCAAATCGAATTTCCGGGGCAGGTTAAATATTTGCATGTTCTCGGAGGTCGGAGGTCGGTGGAAATTACTCACGTTTAATTTTGACCAGGCATTCGATGCCCTCCAGTCCGCAGACCGGCAGCTTTCGTCCGTTTCGCACTGGAAAAAAAGAATAAAGCAAAAAATGGACGATGGGATAGAGCCTCGCTCGAGGAAGACAGATAATCGTGCAAAAGTTGCCACTTAAACTACGAGTATTTAAACAGTTTACGACCGAATTTGCGCCATAAAACCGGGCAGCCAGGCAGCTGGGCAGCCGGGCAGCCAGTCCGGCGCATAAAAGTTAACTTTAATGGGGGCCAATTAAGTGCAACTCTGTGTCCCGAAAATATGATTATACCCACAGCGGCTCCGGTAGAAGTGCGGAATGCAGCCGCAGACCCGCAGAGCGAAGAACATTCGGCACTCGGACAGGCAGAGTCCGAAGCTGTAGATGGGCACCGTCAGCATGTCCTCGGCCTCGTAGTTGAAGCGACAGCTCCGCTGTTTGGTGCTGAAGCTGTGGGTTAAGTCAGGGAAGGGTTAATAATATTAAAAATAATTAATTAAAATTATAACAATAGTGCTACTCACGCTCTGGCCTCCTCATTGGTATAAATCTCCAGGGCTATCAGCTCCACTGTCGTATAATCACTCTCTGGAAAGGTGTATCTCTGCTTCGATATGCTGGGCACATCGCCAGCTCCGTGAAAATACACATCATAGGCCGTGGAGAGATTAATAATCTGGGCGTAGATCTCGCCATCCAGCGGATGGACCGTGACACGATCTCCATGGTCTAGGATGCTCCAGTCGCCGGAACGCCAGTAGCTGCCAAGAAAAAGCCATTAAATTCGGGGAAAAATCAAGTGACTTCTCACTCACTCAAAGGAATTGTAGCGAGCCACCAGCGAGTTGACTGAATGGCAAATGCCAAACTCCGTTTGTGTCTCGTAGATGAACATTTTGACGGCGGCGCCGCTGCTGATTTCCGGCTCGAAGGGCCATTTCAATTCGTAGAGCAAGTCCAAGTACTTGCCACTCGGTATCCCATACGACTTGTTCAGCGGCAACGTCTCCAAGTTGTCGTATGTGAGGCTGGCAAGTTTCACAATAAAATCACGGAAATCCTCTTGATCCTCCTCGGACTCAAACTGTTCTGGGTGGGCACTAGGATTTGGTTTGGTTTAAGGAGATTTAAAAAGGATTTAAGGTTAGCCAAACATATTTAACTTGGACTCTTTTTAATTTGGAAAATTTAATTTTAAAATTTATCTCCCACAGTTTATCCAACTTATTATTATTATTTCTCAATTCTCTGTTAAGGGAATGAGCATAGGCGAAATGAACACAGAAAAAATGAACAGAGAGGGAATGAACACTGAAATATTAAATATCAGTATTAAACAAATTAAGGAAATTAACATAGAAGGAATGAACACTTAGGGAATTAACAGAAAAGGAATGAACATAGGTAAAATGAATGCTAATGGAATGAACACAGAAAGAATGAACAGAGAGGAAATAAACATCGAGAGAATGAACTGAGACGGAATAAGCAGAGAAGCGATCATGAATGGAATTAACAGAGAGGGAATGAACACTGAAAGAATGAACATAGAATGAATGGACATGAGCAGAATGACAATTGATGAAGTAAACATAGAATGAATGATCACTTAGGTAAAGAACAGAAAAAAAATGAATAAGGTGTGATAAGGTAATAAACGCAGAAGAATGAACAGAGAAGAAATGAACATCAAGATAATGAACAGAGACTAAATGAACATAGAGAAGTGATACCAAATGGAATGAACACAAAAATAATTAACAGAGTTGAAATAATCGTTGATGGAATGAACTTAAAATAAATGTTTAGAGAGAAAATAAACACAGAAGGAATGAACATTAAAGAAATGCACAGAGTGTGAATGAACATTAAGGTTATGAATGATTTTTCAACTTACAGTATGTATTCCTCCACTTTCAGTTCATCGATCCTCTTGTGAGGACACACTGTCAACGAAGGAAAGCTGGTGTTCCACACCAACTTGTTCCGATCCATGGATATGACCATGGGTGAGGTTTGAAAGCGATGCCAGGTCCTCTTGCTCAGCGAGATAATGCTGAACAAAGCCACGCAAATAAAAGCAAACCAGAGCATCCTAAAATAAAAGAAAGTAATATAAAATCAAAGAATTTGAAATGTAAAAAATGGCCAAAAAATGCGGCAGAGTCAGAAATGATATATGGCTTCGAACGAATAATTCGCACTGCTGTTGAGTGTGCACTCTGGCATGGGACATAAAAATCTATTGCGTGTAAATTTCTGGTGTAAGCACCAAGCGAAATATTCGCGACGAAAGAATTATGGCGGAGTCAATGAACGCATCAATGCCTCTGCAACCCTTTGCTGGTGATTCCTCCTTTTTTCTTGTGTTTTTCTCCGTTTTGTTTGAACCAGAAGCACCGCAAACAAACTGGCAGGAAGACACCAGACAGAAGTCGCCGAAAAATCCTTTGCAGAATTTTCCATTTGCCGGCGAATGTCTTCTCCACAATGACACTTTGATGCCAGCAATGGCTCATAAAGCTCACACACACACACTCTCCGCTCTCGCCACTTGGCTTTTAATTTTCCCCAAACATTTTCTTCCAACTCTCTTTATTATTTCTGCTGGGAAGTCTCTGGTATTTTTTGGAATTTCCTCCTCTGACAGCTGGAGTGCTGCCGTACTTTGTCTAACACCACAGAATTCCTTTTGGACATCACATATGACAGACTCATTGTCATTTCCATTGCCATTCCCACACCATTTCCCCACTTCCTTGATCTCCGCTGTCAGTCTGGCCTGCAATTTATGTATTTGCTTTGTTTCATCATCTCGCCACTCATATGCATACAATTTGTGCGTGAACGAGGCCCAGTGATGCATGTTTCATGCCGCAATATGCCATGAAGGGTGGTTTCCTCTGGCTTTCGGATTAGAGTCTGTGGATTCTCACATATTTCCGCGCTGCTGGAGCTATGCGATTGAAAAATTTCTAATAGAGCATCAGGAATGCCAAAATGCGGCAAGCTGAATTTATTAAGATTTAAATTATTAGAGCCAGGGGGTCTAAGAGTAGTTAAAAGTGAAATTTTGTTGGTTAACATATTAATTATTATTACTTTAGAAATATTTTGACCTGATAAATGTATTATTCAAGACTGAAAATATTACCTTTTTAATGAATATAGATTTTCTCCTTGGAATATTTTTTTGTCTAAATATTACTTATATTTTGGACTTACAAATAGTTAAAGGAACCTGCTCTCAAGATTTTATTACTTAGCCTAGGATTAGAAAGGTTATAAGAAAATAATAATCTTGGAAAATTGCTTTTATATAAATAAGTCCTTTAATTAATATATCAACAATCGAAAGCTTAGCAAATTTTTCTGGCACTTTAATTTTTTTTTGTCTTTCAAATTCGGTAATAATTTTATAGAAAATGTATACCGGAGGGAACCTAAACTTAAACCAATTTTATAATATTAAAATGAGGTAAATGAGGGAATACAAAATATAATTACATTATTTTAGTTCCCTGTTCTGATATTTATTCTTAAATAAATGCTTCTCAGCACTCGAAATCAAGCGTTAACTCTAAATAAACAAAAACCCTTTTAAGGACTTAGTTCTCGATTTTTGTATAAAATATCCATCGCTTTATTTCACACGCTATCTGCTTTATTGGGAAAACGCAATTACCGCCAATGAAAGGGTTTAAGCTGAGGGCACTCGAGAGCTCGATGCCCCGCCATAGATTTGCGGATGCCCCCTCACCCGGGTCGAGAGCCCCTTAGTATCGTAATCCGGTGCGTTCTACGCCGCTGCGTGTTTTGCATTTGCATTTGCAGTTTTCAGATTCCAGTTTCCAGTTTTCAGTTTTTGGTTGTGGATTATGCAATCGTGCACCTGTCGCCGGGCTCTTTTCGGGGTGGCGGCAGAGCCCTCATAGTTACCATATCAACGCTCGTGAAATTGAGGTTATCACATGTCAGCGACACAGACTCCTTCTCTCGGGTTTATGCATTTTCCCCCACCCAGCTTTTGTATGTTTTGTGGGTCCCTTTCATGCAGGAGCTTTGGGAAAGGCAGCGGGGCTTAAGTCTGGTTCCCTGGATGGAGTTGTTACCGGCATAATCCAGAAATTTGTGCGTCACAAGCTGATTTTTTGTCATGGCAAAGCATATTCTCCCCTTTTTTTGGCGACTAAAATAAATCCAAATTGTGCCAAGTGGAATTGGTCAAAGAAATAAATTTCCCATGAAAAATGTTCTACAAATGCGACTAACAAATCATTTTCATGAAAGCAACCCACTCCCTAGGCGTGGGGGGAAAGTATATTAATTAAAGCTAAGCTTTTGCGTGACCTCCTCCTACCCTTAGGCTCTGGAGCTCACCTTTGGCTGCGGAGACCCTCTCCGATTCCCTTGGCCCAACACCTGTCAGTTGGGCTTCGTTTCTGGCGGGAAAACTAACAATAATTGTAATTGAGCCTCATGATTTTTGGGGGAGAAATTTTTAGAGGGGAAAAGGCACTGGGAAAAAGCTGGGGATTATTATTTAATTATTTTTAGGGTAAATTAAGATTCGTATTAATTTTTTTTTACAATTATTAATATATTCGAATTTTGTTGGTATTTAAAATCAAATATTCGTGTACCCAAAATGTATTCAAAACGTGTATATAATTAAGTATATAATTTAATTTATGTTAAGATAATTGCATATAGAAAATGCAGCATGAAAGTTTAAGGGCCATGGAGTGATAAATATGTGAGATACAGGACAATAAAGTTTTAACCTTCCGTGTTAACATTGGACCTTGGATTTGAGTCTAAACTGGCGCGAGCTAAGATAATATTATTTGTATTTTTCTAACCTTTATTAAAAACAAACGATTATTAAAGATTCTCCTGCGTATTTGAATTTTTTTTTCTTAAATTAAACACCACTTCTTCCAATATTTCTTTCAGTGCCTGCTTGGCCCTGTCCTTGGCCTGGCTGTTATCCACTAATTAACCCTCAGTCCGGAGCCCTGACAGATTCTCCCACCATCCGCCCTGTCCGCATCCGCACTCGCATCCCTTTCCCCTTCCCTCCTGGCCACTTTCGGTGGAGTGTTGCCAATTTAAGCCTTGCCAGGGCCGAAACAGGCAGAGACTTTCTCTATTTGCTGCTGTGTGTGTGTAATCCTGTTTGTCATGTCATGTCAGTTTTAAGGATTTATTGCACCGCACAAAAATATAAATTCCAACGAGATCCCGGATCCACCTTCCCGCATCGACCGCAGCAAGCGGAGGCGGCAGCGACGGCGGAAGAGAATATGTAGAAAAATGTATTTCCCTTGGAGAAAATCGTGTGTGCTGCCTGCCTGGCGGAGGGGTGAAAATCACGCACTTCCTTTAGTTTCAGGACCCGGAATCTCTGCACGTGGCCATGAGGCCATGAGGCAGTCCTTTTTTAAGTCCTCGACTTATAGTTTTCGTATCGTTTTAGTTTGCACTTTATGGTTTCGAAATACTGTAAGTAATCCCGTGTAAAAGTTAAACCTGCGGTCCGTAATGAGGCTTAGCTTTAATTTCCCTTGTAACTTAGTTGAGTGGAAATGTTGACTGAGTTCCTGCTGTGGCCGCTTAGCCAAATATTTGATTAATAAGATCAAGGGTTAAAGGCAGCCGCGGGAATTTTATAGGGAGGCATTTCTGAGGTTTTTGGTGGCTAAAAATTAATTATTTCCTGAAGTTAAATATACCTCCGTTTAATTATAGAAATTTCAGTTCATTTTTGGTTGCTTTTTAAGGCTCTATGAGTCTGACTCCTTAGCTAGTTGCAAGCTTTGTTTTCCCCGTGAAAAGCTCTCCCATTGCGCGTCCAATTCCATTAGCTCGCTCATCCAAATCCCCTTCGAAAAGGACCTAATCACAACTCACCGTTCGACGAAATTCAGGCCCAGCTTGGCCAAGTAGATGAAGCCGTGTATGGAGGATCCCTGCAGGAACTCGATTATGAAGGCCTGCACTTTGGCCAGACAGACGACGCGCCTCTCCCGCTGGTTACGTCGGTCTGGGACCTCCTCGGGGTCCGGGTCCTGGTCCTGGTCCTTTTGCTTTGGCGGTTGCCACAGCGGCGGACGGCGAAAGGAGCGAATACTCCTGGCCATCCTGCCACTGCGTCCCAGCTGATTAATGGCCACGTCCTCGTCATTAGCTTTCGCAATTGTTTTGCTGCCATCGGGATTATGCTGATGCCTTTGCGCGGTGCCGGGAAAAATCAAGAGACCAGGTCCCGACCTCCTGCCCTTATCCTGCAGCCGCGGCGGTTGCAGCGACGCCGTCGAGGAGGTTAGCAGGGAGTCCCTGCCAGAGGCGGAAGCGGATCCCTCGTTGCCATCCCAACTTGTGCTCCGGGAAGGAGATGTTGTTCTCGCTACTGTCGTCGAGCTGTCGTTAATTTTCAGCTGCATTTCCTGTAAGCAAGGAGTTTCAAGGACGCGTTTTTAGCAAATTAATTAGTTAAGCTAATGGGCTGGAAAAGTGTTGAAGGGAAACGGGATTTTTTGAGATTTTTCTTTGCTTTCAAGAAGAAAGTAAAAGGTTATGAGTGTGTCATTCTAGAAAAAGGGGTTTTGTTCTCTTAAAACTTTGTTATTTCTTAAACTGATTTTTTTCTTTCTATTCTCTAAGAATTACTTGATATTAAATATATATTTATTCATTAAAATCAAGCTCTTTCGCTTCCCTCATACCAGAACCCACTCTTCAGGGAGTACAGCAGTGACTGTAATCCTCTGTTGATGGCACTTGCTGCAGGATCCAAAACACACTGCATTACCGCGTTACACATGCGACTCCAACTGCAACTCCCCCACTGATTGCAGGACAAACTTCATAATTTGTCCTGCATCCCCGCCGAGCATTGCAACACGGTTAAGCTCTGATTTTTTATAGCCGCGCACGGCCTCTGACTCTGTTGTGTTCTGTTCATTAAAAAATAAATACGTCGCTTTAAATATGTTTTTGCGGTGCGACGCCAGGTCGGCAGGTTGCAGGACACGGAACAAGGACAATAATAAATCATCATCGTCGGAGATTTTAATGCGCTGTAAATTATGCCTGATGGTGGACACAGCAGCTTGGGCGAGAGTAAATCCATTGAATGACACGAAATGCAATCAATGCGCGAGAAATGGCAAGCTGATGACCCACGGATCGGAGGGCTATATACCTCAGCCTCATTGTGGTCGGGCATTAACTTAGTTAAGGATTTTCATTTACGAGTGGCTCGCGGACGGTGAAGAGATTGCGATTAAATTGGTAATTGGATGGTCACCATATTAAGGAGATTTTCGCTTCGATCGGGGAAAAAAGGCTTTGGTTTCGAGCACTTAAAATGATGAATAAATATTACTTGTATATTAAATTGGTCACATTTTTCTTGAATTTATATAATTATAATCAGGTAGCCTTTGGGTTTCTATCAACTGTCAAACTTGTTTATTAAATCGAATTGAAAGCTGCTTTCAAAGGGTTCGTTTTTTGTTTAATTTTTTCCTCAAGTTTGTGCTAGTTCTTATAGGGTAATTTTAGACAACTTGACTGACATGGACTCCCCCGACAACAAGCTCTACCTGTGCACCCAGTGCTTTCGCAGGTGTCCTTGGAGCGACCTTACCAAGCAGGAGCATCGCTGCACCCGTTGTCGCTTGCCCTTTCGGAAGTGTGCCATCTGTGATCAGCGCTTCGAGCCTCGGGAGAGGGATCACATGTACTGCAAGCGCTGTGATTTCAATTTACTCAAACATGCCGCCGTGAAGCCGCCTTCGATGGTGAAAGATACTGATGGGGATGAGACCAGGGACGGGTCCTCCGTCACCGAACGCTGGAAGGAGATCCAGTCTGCCGCTGGCATCTTTGATGATGATTTATCGGAGCCTTCGCCTTCGCCGTCACCATAAATTGGATATATGTAGTTCTGGTGGCTATATTGTTTTATTTTTGAATAAATCACATCTACTACATACATTTTTGTAAAAAGGTTTCATTAAAATGGAATTTGTTTGCATATTTTGTTAGCCTCAAAATGACATTAATTTCTTGGGAGGATTATAATTCCCAAATACTTTTTCGGCGTGTTTTAGGAACTGAAATTGCAGTATTTTTAATTAGTTTTAAGGTTTCAATTGAAAGTTTGTTTATAAATTTATTATAAAATTTATTACTCTTTATTCTGAGTGTATTATGGATTTCTTGGAGTTCTTATAATTCTCAACTATTTTTTCAGAACAACAATGTCAGCTCTATATTTCCACTATTTTTCCGATGCAATAAGCAAGGAACCGGATCAGTAGACCCCAAAAAGTAGACCACAATTAAACAATCCCCAGCGAATAAGACGCCCCGGAGGGTGCCCTGACCGGGTAGATGAGCTGGACACACATCAAAGGCTTCGCCAGAGAGTGTCCAACTGCGTCCTTAAAACTGGATTAAAATTTCATTTAAATTTGCATTTAAATGAGCGTCGAACACTCAAAGTAAATGACCCCACCAGGCGGCAGGCCTCTCTCTGGAATCCACTCCGCAGTCCGCCAGCCAGGGACAAAGGTCCAGACGCGAACTTGTGTTTTCCAGACCCAGACATGGGTGGGTCGCTACCCCTCTGCCTCGGTGCACCCCCTTTGCCTCGGTGCACATGGGCAACATTAAGAGCTTTTTTGCATTTTTCAACATTTCGCTCTGCGACTTTCCCCAGCAGTTGATTACCTTTGGCAGTTGATATCGGGGGTGGAGTTATATATATATAGAGTATATATATTTTGGAGTGCAGCTTAAGCAGCCAAGTCTGCTACTGCCACTTTTAATGGATATTGTTTAAAAATGTAATATTTTGCAATTAAATAAAGGCGCCTGCACTGACCCTTGGCCTCACCCATGGCGACCCCAATTCGACTCGATTGCCAAACATGGCACACTCTCTTTTTATTTCTCGATTTTATTTCCCTTTTTATTTGCTTTTTTTTTGTTAAGAATACATGCTGGCTGCTGCCTTTTGCATGTTAATTAATATTGCAGAAACGCTTAAAGGACATTTTAATTGGCCTTCACTTTGTGGGCCAAACGAATTGTTATTGGCGAAGGGCAGGAGTTCTGCGGGCTATTGAAACCCATTTAACTCGGGACTCAACCTTCTCTGCATACAGCCAAGGGAAAATGAGAAGACAGGCGTTGGGGAAAATCGAAAAATTAAAGTTCTGGAGAAGTACCTTATGGAAAATATGGCTATCAGAAGATATAGGAAAAGTAGGCTTCAGAATATAATTTAATAATATTTTTTAAGAGGAACTTACAGCAAATACCTTTATTTATTCTTAAGATAAGGCAGAGTAAACTGTATTTCCACTTAATTCAAACATTTCTTTTAGGAAATGACTACAAAAACCCATAAAATTAAATGATAACCCCATCGATAATGGGACAAGTAACCGCACGTATCCCCTAACAAAACCAATTCCGATCAATTTATTCACAAGCAAAGTGAGCAAGCGATTCCCTTTAGCCAGAAGTTCGCCTCGCCTCGCCTCGCCTCGAAACTATTGCCGTTGTTCAGTCGTTGAAATAACAAATTTTCCAATTTATTTCTTGATTTATTTTCACGCCAATTCCTTGGCTTTCGTGTCCGCCCTCAGCAGCAGCAGCACCGGCAGCAGCAACAAACATGGCTTGACATTTGTTTATTTATTTGGCTTCATGTTTTGTCTTGTGCCATTCCTCTTCATTGTTTTCCGCAGCATCTTACCCCCTTTTTGCGTGAAATCACGAATGAATGAATGACTGCCCCGGCAAGCGCCATGAATATTCATGGGCCATGCCACCAGACACAACAGGAATAACCAGCCCAGGACCAACAAGGAGGCAGGAGCCGGGGAAGGACAACATACAGCTTGCATTTTCGCTGAATGCGGCAACAATTCGCAGAACCATTTTGCTGTCCACGGAGCAGGAGAGTCTCATGATACTCTAACGTATGGATAGGGGTAATCAAAGGATATTGAATCGAAGGCTATACTTCACGGACTTTACAGAATATTTACAGACAAAAAACAGGTCTGCTGCTTAGGAATAAATTCTTTAATTATCCCTACACTTAGAACTAAGCTAGCATTAATAAAAACCTGGTATTAAGGTCTGAATTTCCACTTTAAAATATCTTTCCTTTAGGGTGAAGTTTCCTTTAATTTTAACCACTAAATAAAGCGCATTTTCCCTTCGTTCTGATTTTCCCAATCATTTTCTCAGTCTCTTTTCGACGCTGATGCTGCTGCTGCTGCTGCTCGCAGATGTTTTCTTGGCAAGATGCTGCAAATTGTTTGGCTTTTAGTTGTTGCCATTCGCTGGTGTTATTGTTATTTGCGCTATTTGCACAAGGACTAAGAGGGAGAGAGTCGAAGAGAGAGAGAGGGAGGCTGTGCGGCTCCGAGTGGCTCGACGGTGGAGCTCGGTTGGAGCTCGGTCGGTGGTTCCTTGGTTCTTGGTTCCTGGTTGGTGGTGTCAGCGCCAGCCAGCATTTTGCGGCTGCATGTGCAACAGTTTCTGCCTCGCCAAAGTAGGCATCGAACACAACAGGAAATTTAATTAAATGCAGATCCTCCTCTCCTCGGTCTCGTCTTCCCTCGTCACTCCTCGGTGGCAAATGTTGCGTAAATGTTGCGAATATTTTTCCCAGGGACAGACCACAGATTTACCTTTTGCCGTCGCTTTCGCCGTGCTGAATGCGAATGCTCTTTCTCCCCGCTGCTGGTCACTGCTCCCGGCCAAACTCTGCTCACCGTTACTGTAACAGGCCAACTGGGCGCTTTTGGTTTAACTGCAATCAGTCCAGCGCCTGCACTTGACTTTTGTTAAAGGTCCTGTACAGTGGGAAAAATCAAGAGAGGCATCTAAGAAAAAATCTGGGAAATATTCAAAAAGGAATTATTACGATACTCTATAATAAATGATTACAAAAATATTGGTTACATCTTAAGAGTTTCTATATATTTTGTATAGTAAAAACTGTTATACAACTGTTATAAGCTGTTATAAACTGTTATAAATTGTTATTTCTGACTAAAATTTCTAAAAATCTAGCTGCAAACTGGCGGTAACTAGAGGTAGTAGTAGCAGTATCGATGTTCACATTACTATATTAGGAATAGCTTTTTAGTCAAGCCTGCTGTTTGTCCTGAACAAAATCTGTGTTTATTTTTTGCATATATTTCCTTACAAAATTAATTCATATAAATTAGCTATGTATTTTCTCCCAGTGCACCCATTCTCATGAGAAACTTGGCAGCTGCTAGACGATTTCAGATTTGGACACTCTAACTCGCACTCGCTCTCGCTTTGATTACCCGTTTGGACAATTTGGCATTTGTGGCCCGCAAAACACGTAACCCCGGTTCCGGATTTTGATTTCGATTTTGACTTTGATTCTGGCTCTGGGTCTGGGTCTGGGCAGCGATTGCTGATTGTGTTGTTCCCGCTCTCAGATTGTATTGATTTTCCTCCTCCGAACGCTAATTACTCGCACTAGAGAGCTCGAGTGCGGGTGGAAAAGCCGGAAAAGTCGCCTGTTAGGTGCCAGCTTGTTGGGTAATTGTGGTCAGATAACCAGTCAAAGTTTGGCTATTGGATTTTTTTTTTCGGGAGAAAATCAAGGCTTAAAAGGGTGTGGGACTTAATGGGGATATTCTACACGACCTTTTAGGAAGGGTTTTTAATATAAAAATATAAAAATTAAGTATAGCTCTCTCATAAGATCTATTTCCTTATTTTTCTTGTTTATAAATATCTAATTTCTTTGCTTTATCAACTGAAATCAAACACATTACTGCCACGACTCCCTCTTACTCCAAAGACAAAAATAAGTATCTTTTATGTGTTATTTATGGCTCTTCAATGAATCACAGAGCCCAGCTCAGCTTTAATCCAATCAATTTGAGAACGCTAAATTAATCATATCCCTGCATTGAGCGGAAAACCGACAAGAGCACATAATTTGGAAAAGAAGAAAAAAGGAACAGCCGGCGCCACTCCATTCAAGGATGTTCGATAATGGGGCAAACACACACAGAGAGCATAGACCATTAGGGCGATTCCGCCCCCGATTTTCCTTCTCTTCGATTTTGCATCCCAGCTTGGGATGAATCAAAGCTTCTCCGGGCACTGCAGCTGTATAAATTTTACATTTGTTTCCTTTCAATTTAACAATGTGTACTTTCGGCATTGTTTTGCTTTTTGGCGTGTAAAAAACGTCGAGTCTGATAGCCATTTCCCTCTTTTGCTTTCGCCTGATTTCGCAATATTTATGATTAGCAATTTATTATTCATCATTTTCGAGTGTGCAAACACACGGAGGGTAGCCGTACCCGTGGCCCTGATGGCCTGTAATAACTCTCGTGAAAAGAGGTTGGAGGTCGGCTGTGCCCCACCATTAACTTGCACTTAATTTGATTAACAAAAGCCGATGTTTACATGCGCCGAATGCGATGGAAATCTATCATAGCTCAGGCTCAGGCTCAATGAAAACTCCAAGGATTTCGTGGGTATGGAGTATATATCCTTGCGAGTTGTGCTTGGGCATTCCAGCAGGGAGCTTAGTTTGTTGGATTTGTGTTATTTTATTTATGGATATCTGCAGCAAAAAACAGGGGATTTTTTTATGCAGTTCTATGGAGAGTGAAGAAATATTATTTTTGATTAATAAAAAAAATTTCTGAAGGGGATAAAGAATTATTTTAAGTTAATAGTTATCTTAAATGCATTTTAAACTCTTCTCTTCCTATACTTAACCCTTTAAGAGGGAAAATAAAGTTAAGAAAAAAGTATTTTGCGCCTACACCTTCCACTTTTCCATCAGTTTCCTTTGCTAACTTTTTGCCAAAAATAATCTCCGTCTTCAACTCGAAGAAACTGCAAACTGTCAAATGCAAATGTCTCTGAAAGCAAGGAAAATGAGTAATAGGAAGCTGGCTACAAGGATCTCGAAGGCAGGGAAAATCTCAAACTTGAGGAGGAGTTTTTGGGAGTGGAACAAATCGCAGCACATGTCGGCATTAGCTTCAAATTACGCACAAGTGCAACAGCAGGACAACCGGATATGGGCATACAAGGACACCCAAGACACCCAGGACGCCCAGGACGCCCAGGAAAAGAAGTCCAGTCGGGGGGCAGGTCTCTGGCAAACAGAGGCAACATTTTATTGATGTTAATTTAATGCAGGAGAAATAAAAAAGTCAACGGCGGCGGCGGCGGCGACGGCGGCCGTGCAACGGAAATAAGAAATGAAACGGAGGCAACGGCGAAATAAAAGATTTGCATATAAACACCGACTCACACACACTTGTATATACACCGAGAAAAATGTAGAAGAAAATTTGGGATTTTTCCAAGGGTTCAATATATTTTTCAAGGAAATGTAACCAAGTTTTTATTTTAAAAAGATTATAAGAAAGCTTGTCTGCGTTTCCATTTAGAGACAACTTTTAAGGCATTAGTATCTGTAGATTTTTAATTTTCTTTGAAAGTATAAATATTACTTGTTTTAAATAAGTTTAATATATTTTTAGCAAGTAATTTGAGCTTATTAAAAATGGGCTTAAGGTAAAAAGAACTTTTACAGATTTCTGGTTCACATAAATTTTAGTTTAGAAAATAAAAATCTTATTAAAAATATCAAAACGAATTCATAAGGTAGATTTTAGAATTGTTTGGGGTATTTGTAAGTAAAAAAAAAATATATATACCGATTTTTTTCACAGTGCCCCACATATTTATATGTATAGACATTTGCATAACAGACGTAGCCCCGGGATCGGAGCCCGAAAAATTGTCATTGCCAAGGTTTTCACATCCGCTTGCCGCAATCATTGTCTGTTGCTGCTGCAGAAGGGGCGGACACTTGAGCACAGGACCAAGGAAGGGGTGATCCTTTTCAGAGGGGGGCAGGGAGGCGTGGAACAATTCAATAATATTTATAGCCTCGTCTCATTCTCGAAATGTCCGCGGCAACATATGCAAGTGGATATTGCTCTATTTTCGAGTGGGATTCCATTATAATATTGTTGTAAGTAGCGGAAAGAAAGGACTCGCAATAAGGCAAGGTTTACGGGGTACTGGCGGGCTGACTGGGAATATATATATGCAAATGGAAGGGCTCGGCCCAGTTGACACTTTGTGCCTCGAAATTTATTGGCATGTGCGAACAGACAGGACCCGCCGTCGACGACAACTGCAAGGATATTTCGGCAGACACCTCCCACTCTGGCCAGGCGAAAGCCGTAACCGAAATCGAAATCCACACACATGGCCAAACATTTAAATGTAATTGCAAATATTTAAATTCAATGTGCCCCTTACCAAATATTGGGGCATTCAATTTATTACCGCCATCGGGGGCGTTATTGGCCACGCCAACATATATATATGGGATAGAGTGGGGAATAAGCGATTGATGGGCTTTTACGAGCCCCGTTTGGCATCCATTTAATGGCTCCTAAAAGGCGCTAATTATTTAACCGCATAAATCAGGGAAACTTTATGGGCAGAAGTTGTTGAGCGGGAAAATGTCCAAATGATTTCGAATTAGCAGCAAAGAGAATTAATTTGAATCTTGTGCCAGTTGTCACATTTAATGACATTCTTATTTTTATTTAATTATTTATTGTTTTTATAGAAACAATGTTTAAAATGGAATATGATATTTAGCTCTATAATTTTTATTTTTTTTAAAGGATTATTTATAGACGTTGAATATAAAAATACGAAAAACTGAAGCCCAGCCTGAAAATATGGCTTTCGTTTCCATCAAGGTGCAGTCTTAGTTTCTAAAAAATTCCTCAATATATTAGATTCGTCAAATATGTCAGTAGTTCCAGTAGTTCCATATTTCCCAATCATTACAGTTGATCGTTTCCGACATTTTTTAAATTAAGCAGAAAAATCCCAAAAAAATTTGTATTCCAAGAATGGCATCCACACTTGATCTCGACTTGCTCTCGAACGTAACGACGGCTGTGGCCATGGCTGTGACGGAACCTAATTATACCGGTCTGTACATAGGCCTAGGAATCATCGTGATCGCTATCCTCTTTTGTGCCGTCTGCCTGATCCTCGCCTGCTGCGGCTGCGCCTGGTGGACCTGTTGCGATGAGGATGACTGGAATTAGTCTAGAGCTAATTTCGTATTAGAAGTTGCCGTATTACTCGTCAATTATCTGTTCCAAGCTACAAAAAATATAACAAACGGGTTAAATTGTGTTGTAAAAATCAGAGCAGTAAACCAAACATGTTTTCTTTAAAGAAAGCAAAAAGAAAATGTTTTATTTACGGGAAGATAAATTCTTGAGTCATCTGTTCTTATTGTAAAAAAATACCTGAATTCATGGCCTTTGAATATAATATTTAGTTCTTTAATTTGTATTTTTAAAACGAGAACATGGCTTTTGTTTCCATCAAGGTGCAGTTTCAGTTCCTAAAAAATTCTCAATATATTAGATTTGTAAAATATGTCAGTAGTTCACAGTAGTTCCACATTTCCCTATTATTTTCAGTTGACCGTTTCCGACATTTTTTAAATTCAGCAGAAAAATCCCAAAAAATTCTTTATTCCAAGAATGGCATCCACATCTGATCTCGACTTGCTCTCTAACCTAACGACGGCACTGGCTGTGGCGGAACCTAATTATACCAGTCTGTACATAGCCCTGGGAATCACCTTGATCGCTATCCTCTTTTGTGCCGTCTGCCTGATCCTCGCCTGCTGCGGCTGCGCCTGGTGGACCTGTTGCGATGAGGATGACTGGAATTAGTCTAGAGCTAATTACGTATGAGAAGTTGCCGTATTACTCGTCAATTATCTGTTTCAAGCTACAAAAAATACAACAAACGGGTTAAATTGTGTTGTAAAAATCAGAGCAGTAAACCAAATGGGTTTTCTTAATAGAAAGCAAAAAGAAAATGTTTTATTTATGGGAAGATAAATTCTTAACTCAAAAAAAATTCCTTAATTCATGGCCTTTGAAGTTTAAGGATATAATCACAGCTCCTTATCGATTCCAGCTATTGAAGGTCCAGGCTGCCTAGATCCTTGTCTGACCGGCAAACAAATAAAAATGGTCCTGCAATATTAATATTTATGCACAAATATTGGCGGCCAAGGAAGAGGGGAGCGCAAGTTTGCTTTATCTAAGTGAAATGGTAAAAGATGGATGGCTTGGGTGTTTGTGTGTCCTGTGTGTGTTTTGGCCACGCTTATATCAGAATTTATGGCAACGGGGGGCAGGGCGAACGCTGCGTATACGCAATATTTATATTTATGTATTATGAATCAATGCGAGGGAAGGGCCAGCGTATAAAAGATGCGCACTAAAACAAAAGGATAACAATAACTTTTCGCAGCCTGCGTGACGTGGTAAGCACGGGGAAAAATAAGGATAGCCCAGGAAGAGGTCTCTAGCTGCGGAAAAGTAAATGGTTTTGCAGCCCCGGCAGGGTAGAAAGGTCCATTGGGGCGGATTATGAGTGAGATTCTCTCGCCCAAGAAGGAAAAAATAGAGGCTAGTCATAAAAATTGCATGAAAATGGGGGGCCAGGCCCATGCCGCCTCATATGTGCGGGGATTATCCCTGGCCCCGCAGTCCTTTGCTTGTTTATTTGTTTGGCTTTTACGCCAAAAATTATACTATTACAATCAAGTTTACGATTGCAATTCGCTGCCTTCGCTGAGTGCCAATGAAGGCGATGATGGCCAGAGACGAACACGATCATTGCCGCTGCGTTTATCCCCGACGATGATGATGATTGGTTGGGAATATACGCAGACACATATATTCGGCAGGGGAATGATTGTCTTTCGGAAGTGGGTCCCTTTCGAGAGGAAATTCGAAAGGGAAGTCTCACTGAAATTCTATTTCCCGGGCCAGCTTTTGCCTTAGACTCAGACACATAAATTCTTTGCAGAAAATTTAATATATATTCTCTTTTCTGGCTTACTCCTTTTTTTTTACGGATTTCTTGATTTCGTTTCGATTTTATGCTAAATTGTTGTTTGGCTTTTATAGCTTGTCGGTACATTTTTTATTTGTAAAGCCTACATTATTTTAGGCTTAATAAGTACTAAATAAATTGTAAGGTTCTTAAATCTTAAAAATTGAAGATAGAAGAAAACTACATTTAAGATTTCCATCCCTTTGTGATGATAAAATGTTTTCCTTATTTTTTAAATAGATGAAAATAATTGTAGGTAATTTGTATATATTTAAAAAAATAGTTTTTAAAGGGGAAACTTTTTGATTTAATTATAAATTTTATTTTTAATTTATTTTGCGCCATTTTAGGGACTTTTTTAACTATTCTTTTGATACCCTTTAGTTACTTCTCATCTCCCTTCAAATTCTAATGTGCAAGTTGACTTTGTGCATTCGCGCGTTGTCTGCCACGCATTTAGCCCTTCCTTAACCCTCCGAGACCCGCTGAGCTACTCCGTCATCCCTTCGAAGGGATGCAGCAACTAAAACCGCAGCAACAACAAGGACAACGACAGGATATGGCAAGTGGGCAACTTTGGAGCTGGCGAGGCTTAAATTGCCAGAGAGCTAAAAGGGTTGCACGTTTGCCCGTGTAGCTTTTTCTCCCCTACGACTTTTTATTTTTATTTTTCAAAAAACATCGACAAGCGGCGCTTTTGACTGCCATTTACTTCCTCCTCCCTTGCCCTGGAAGCCCTTCCACACTATTTTTTTTTTTTTTGTGGCACAAAACTTTGCACTTTGACATGCAGCCACGTGTGCCTTGATGAGGGGGAAGGGCGGGTGTGTGGAGGTGTGTGTATGTTTGAATGAATGCCAGAGTGTGAGTCGTGCATTCGAGAGTGTGGATAGTGCAACTGTGTGGGTGTGAGCCCGGTAAGTGAATGAGCCTTCAATGTTGCACGGGAATTGGCTGACAAACGTCTCTAATAGCCCCCAGTCGCAATCAGTGATTGGTGATGAGAGCAAGACAGGGCTCAGTTGATCAATAGGAAGGAGATATTATAAGTATTTCCTGCAGGAACCTTGGGGAACTTGATTTTGGTCGGAGCTTTGGCTGTAAAATTTGGTATGTGAATTTCCTTTGAGAGATGAGTGGTTCCAGTAAGAAGAGGATCTATTGGATGGAGATATTATAAGAATTTCGTTGGAGAACTTCAGGGAACTCAGTTCTGGTTAGAGCTATGGTTATGGTTATTTGGTATTTTTAGGTGTTTTTTTTATTAGAGATTTATGATTCCAGTAGGAAAATAAGCAATAGATAAAAGGAATTACCAATATTACCTTTAAGATCCTAAGAAAACTCTGCATTGGCTAAAGGTATTGGTGTGAAATGTGGTATGCTTCTTTCAGATATCTGAGGTTCCAGTAAGAAAAATAGATTTAAAATTTAAATATTTCTGCAGCATTTCCTTGATATAAATAACACGGTACAATATTTATTCCCTTTGCATTTATCGCATTTAGTTGTTGACTCATTGTCTTAAATACATCCATCTCTGTGGAGTAATCAGCGCACAAAATACAGTCATTATAATCAGCGGCCGCCCTTTAGTGCGGCAGCCTCTTTTCTGGGTACAGTAAGCACCCCCTTGTAATAAACCCCCAGTGCACACGTGCGAACACTTGAAAAAAAAAAAATCTTTTTGCTCGCATGAATATTTTAAAGCTCTCTCCGCCATCACATTCAAATTATGATAATGATGAGGAGCGGCGAGTATTATTTTTTTTTGCATATGCGAGGGGTGTGTGTAAGGGATGTGTGTGTGCGGATATGGAGAGGAAGAGGTGTGCTAACGAGCGCAGGTACACTCAGAAGCTCAGGGACAAGTCCCCAGATCCCCGTTGGAGGGCTGTACCCTGGCCCAACCCTCTTTAAAATCGCTTTCGTTAATGCATTTCATTAATTTTCGTACAATTCGAATGCGAGCATTGTGTGTGCATCTGTTTAATGAGCACTTTTGTGCGAGAAAGACCATTAGGAGTCACTTGATGTCTGAGAAAAAATCCCCACACGAGTTGCTGCTGCACTTCTGACTTCTTTGCGCTCAAAGGTTGCAGGTTTTTAAGTGGCATCAAAATTCAAGCAGGCTGCCACATTTTATTCATATTTATTTAGACAAATAACAAGCCGACAAATTTTTAAGTTAAAAAATTCGTGTGAAAATTTGCCAGAGTAAGCAATGCCTTTCTACAACGAGACGGACACAGAGGGGACAATATACAGTGGCACCAAAGGCACGACGCCGGACGATCACGATCACGATGACGACGACGACTATGGAACGACAACGACGGAGCCGCCGCTGACCTTGCAGATGTGGGGCCTCCTCTTCATATTTGTGGTGATCGCCCTGATCACGGTCCTGTGCATTATGTGCATGATCCTCCTGGTCCTGTTCGGTTGCCTGAACTCCTTCCTGTGCATTCGCTGTCGTCGATGTCGCGATGAAACCTCGGAAGGGGTGTAGCCCTAGTCGTCCCTGGAGTGCCCAGTCCACTTAGTTTCTGACGATTTTTGTATTATTGTAAAGACAAGGGATTAAAGAACGAAAAAGCATTTATTATTTTATGTAAAATTTATAAAAATCACTTGGGAACCGCCACATGGCCCATGAAATAAATGTGATCTCGACTCATTACGGCAAAGATGAAAGGATGATTGACCCTGAAGGGAATGTGCTCCTGCTCGGCCTTAGAATCTGTATTAAAATCTGACTCATGACTCGTTTCGCTGACTTCAAAGGAGCTGCTGTGCAGCATGGTGCTGATCCTATAGCTTTCGTGGTGCTTTCCTGTCATGCCCCTGAGATCGGGATTCACGAACAGACTCCGCACACCCAAGGGCTTCAGCAGGGACTCCAGGGCCATGCGGGAAACCACTCGAAACTTGGGCAGTTGCAGGTGCACTGAACTCTGGCCCAGATTTCCGCGCACCTCGATGAGGTCCACTCCTTCGATGAGCTCACTCAAGTGCTCCAGACCCTTGGCGGGATCTCGGGGCAGGATGATCATCATGGAGAGCTCACTGCTGCCATGGTAGGGCATCACCAGGACCTTGGCATCCAGAACCTTACTTTCGCCATAATAAAAGGTGCCATTCGTTTCCATGGTGTCCACTTGGATTTCGGACCCATTGCTCGGGGTAAATGGTCGCTTTCTGGTATCCTCCACAGAGAAGGGCGTCGCCCACTTGCCGCTGTGAAAGTGCGCTGCACTGGCCACCACCATCTTTGTGTCCTTGCCAATCCTCGTGGGATGGAAGAGGCTCGGCACCTTGTGATCGGATGTCTGGTGGACGAAGGCGTTGATCGCATCGCTGGCCATTTGGGGATTGTCAAAGTTCACCCTGACGCCCGTCCATTTCACAGTGTCGGCCAAGTACTTCTGATATCGCTCCTCCAGCGGCACATCCTTGTCCACAAACAGGCGGTTCACTATGGTTATATCCTCTCGGTACACCTCTCCCTGGGCCACCGTGTCCAGCACGCTCTTGAGCTCGGGGCAGTGCATCATCCCAAAGAAAACGGTGCCCAGAGCCAGGTTGGTGGCCGCCGGCGACAGCACTATATTCCTGTGCAGGCTCCTCTTCGAGGCCTGGTTGTAGAGCTGGCTGGCGAAGTTATTCGATTGAGCCAGCTGGCAGAGGATGAGGATAAAGGTTACAAGGGGAGCTTGAGAAAAATAGGGAAAATTATGCTTTAAAAAAAATGGGGAAAATGTTTAGGAAACTTTTTTTGGTATTTATAAATTTTTACTTCTTGTTTCTCGGATTATAGTCCTCTCTGAATTCCTAAAAGCCAAGCCAGACGACTCACCAAATTTCTGGACTACTTGCATCTTCTCCGGGCGAATCTTTCTACTAGAACTGAGGTAATTTCGGAGAATCTTTTCGGCTTCGGGCAGAGTGGCAGTGTGACAAATGTAAACCGATTAGCCACAGCTCGGCCTGATTATCAGTTGGCAGAGCGGAGTAGATGCCAGGGTCTAGGGAATTTTCCACAGCTTCCACAGTTGCCTCTGTCGAGTGCATAAATTCCGGGCTGGGCCGGCTCCTGCAGCTGCTGCTGCCGGCACGAAAGACACAAAACACTCGCTCGTCCAAGTCCAAGTCGTAAATGCACTCAGCACTTTGTCAGCTCTCAGACAGGAAATGCAGTTGCCATTTTTCTTTTATCCCTGCAAATCCCTCCTCCTCCGCTGGCAAAGTCGTTCTGCAACTGTCTGCATTTTTCACTTGCCATCCATAAAAAGTATCAGTTTTAGTTTCAGTTTTAGTTCTCACATGGCCACCAGTGAGCTCTGTTGTTCTGCCGTCTCATATATTCAGTTTCATAATTTTTAGCCAAGTTTCCTTCGTCCTTTTTTGTGACAAAAGTTTTCATTGCCGTCTTCGTCACACGAAGAGAAGAACTTTTCTCCAGCTGTGAAGTGCATTAAACAAAGCTCTCAAACATGACCTCTGAGTGATGTTTGCGGGAGGAGGAGGCGTTGCCTCAACGTGTTTCTTATAAGTAAAAAACTGCATTTGTCAGAGGTGCTGGGAAAGCCGGGGATATAAAAAGATAATAGCCTGATACGCCGACTTTTTAACAGACATTTCTATAAATAAATTTTGGGTTTGTTTCCACTTGAAAGGAATTTACTATCTCTGTCGTCTCACTAATAAAGTATATCTTTATTGTTATTACTTTCACACGTCATTTTAGTTATTTCCCTTGGGTAATAAAATAAAAATGTGAACACTGGAAGAAATAACCACTACTTCAGAGCTAAAATATTAATCTTAGGGGGCTTAGTTCTGCAAGATTTTTAATTTTAATAATATTTACCCTTATGTTTTTCATTTGTCAATTTCCTCTTTAAATAACAAGAAGAGCTTTTGTTTTTCTGTGAGGTTATAATTCCCAACTATTTTTTCTGCTTTAAAATGTCAGTAAAAGAGGTTGCATATTTTTTTCTTTAAGTGTATTTACTGTCTAAAAATGTCTCTTATCAGCTAATGATATATTTTACAGCCTAAATAGTCGTTAGTCACGATAGCTCTTTCAGCTAATCTCTGATCTTGCCCAGCCATTTGACAAACTCTCTTAGCTTCTCTAGTCTTCGCGGTCCCCCGCGAGTGAGGATTCTCCGCCATCTCCGCTCCACAGCCAATCGATCCTCCTTGTCCAGGGTCTCCAAGTGCTTTCTTAGTTTCCTAAAGACCAACTTCTGGAACTGCGTGGTTCGGGTTTGGACGGTACGCTTCCATCGATCGAAGCCACTGCGCTGCAGGCAAAGGGCAATCAGTTGGGTCTCTATGCTCGAGGACCTCAAGGGATCCCCTGTGGTGTCCGAGTCCAGGTAGTCCTCCACGACGGCATAGAAAGAGCGCAGCTTCTCCTCTGACCTACTCGCATTTACAGCTGTAAAGGCATCGAAGCGATCTAGGTAACCCAGGAGAATGGTGTTCTGGGAGTCCAGGACCAGGAGATCTTCCACCACATTATCCACCAGTTCAATGGCCTGAACCACCAGCTGATTGGTAATGGTTGCTAGTGCCTGATCTGATTGCAAATACAGGCGATGGCGACTCTGATCCCCAGCGGCATATATCAGGGAGGGAGAGAGCTGTAATAATTTTAATTTCAATTTAATTTAGCAAGGAGTAAGTGTGTTTTTTCATATATTTATATTAGTAATAAATTTAGAACTTACTACTGCCAAAAGCAAAAATAGGTGGTAGTTCATGGTGATCTTGCTCGCTCAAAAGTCGCTCGTCTACTGAAAGCGCTCTACTCTTCCGAAACAACTCGGAAGCAATGCCTTTTTGTAGATAGTCTTATCATTCTGAAATTACCATGTGGAATCAACGTTGTTCGAAATTAAATTATAAATTTAAAGATGTCAAATGACGTCATCGATGAATCAATGACGTTTTCTGTGGGTGAAAAACCCTCAGATAAGAGGTTTATTTGATTTATAAGTTCATTCATGAACTGTGATTCGGGGAGAACTGCGTCTGGGGGGCTTTTCGGATTGTTTAACTTTTAAATTGAATAAAGAATCAACCGAAAAAAAGGAAATAGCTCGCCACGCGAAACTATTCATTGCGTATACGCCGCGCTGGCCCTGGTAATAGGGAAATAAAAGTCCACTTAGTCAGCAGTCAGGGGGAAAGGATGATATGAGTGGGAGGACATTCACTCATTGTCCCGGGGTTAGACCCTCAGGATCTGTGTGTGAGAGTGCGCCGCTGTGATAAATGTCTGAACTGGGTCAGTAGTGGCGGCGGCGATGACGATGATGAAGCTCGACGGGGGAAATAAAACGCCGATTGCTCGTATCAGAGTTTCAAATGAAATCCCTTATCCCCGCCATAAATGCCTCGCATTTGGAGTTTTTCTGTATTTTTTCGAGTTTTCGAGTGGCCAACAGCAAATCCCAAATCCCGAACTGCAATTTCAACTTTGATAAGCGAAGTTTAGTGGCAAAAAAACGAGAGAGCCAACAAAAGGCAGCAACCCACCATATGACAATGTTATTAGCGTGGTTTTTTGCGATTTTCAGGGATTTTCGCTTTTTTTTTAGAGCGCTGCCATGGCAACTTTTGAATCGGAATCAAAATCAGAAATCCTGATGGATGTGCAAGCGTTGACCCGTATGCGAAAGCTTAATTGGGTATCCTCGGCTGTCCTCCCTTGGAATCTGTATGTGGAAAAATCAAGGGAGAACATAATCATAGCCCGAAAGACTGCGAAACAATTACGCCTTTCGGGAGGGAAATCGCAGCAATGGCGAAACAATAACCGAGAAGGGACACCCCTTCTGTTACGGCCCAACACAAGTGCTATAAATTGCCTCAACAACGCCTACTGTTCTCCTTCCTTCGACTTCCCTTTTTGTCCTTTTTTGCCCCGCCCCGTTGCATGCAAATTTCAATAACTTGAATTCGGGTAACCCTTCCGAGCAAACTGACACTGAATATCAAATATGAGTTGGAGCCACCGAATTATTTGCATACTTTCGGGGATGCTTTTCCGACACAACACGCTAAGGGAAAAACAAAAAAAGGAGGTGGAAAAATCTAAAGGGTATTCGGGATATTATTCTAGAGAAGTTTTGAATGCTCTTGATAATTTTTTACAAGGCAAAAATAGCTTAAAAATAAAAGTAGCAAAGAGATCGTTGATCAGCTCATAAAATATTGAAAAATTAACTCTTTTAAAAGGTTTTTTTTAATTTCTTACCCCTTTTTTATTGCCAAAACTTCTCCTAAATTTATAAACCTCTCCTTGATAGTGTAACTCCATGCCTGGAGAGGAATAACCCACAGGAACTACACAGCCAGACTCGCACATGTGGCGCGCTTTTGGTTTGGTTTTTGGCGGCGTGGCGCAGGGCAGGAAAAATCCTAAACAGGACTACGGAAACTGGAAAAAAAGAGGAAGCGCTACATGCTCCTGTAAAGGGGGTGTAAACAGCAAAGGCAAACCCTTCTTTTCTCGTTTTTTCCCTCACCGAAACGAGTTATTTATTGCATTTGCAAATTTTACACAACATTTTGCAGTTACCTCAGCGCGCCCCATAAACTCCAGTGCCTCCTCCAGCAAAGGTGGCGTAGCCGAAGTTTATCGCGGTAAAAATTGATTCAGTTTATACATGTTTTCATGAGGATTGGGGCAGCAGACTCCTCCTTTGTGTAATGCGAAGCTGCAAGTTCAATGGAAGCCCTCCTGCCCCTGTTGAGCTGTAAAATTGATGTGCAAATATTTTCATAAATTTGTATGCCAAAGTTTCTCAGGTGTCATGTTTGAAAATATCCCAGAACCAAAACCGGAGAAAAAAAGAAATAACCGAATTTCCATGAACCACAGGAGAAGCACTTGGCACTTGGCGAGCTCTCTGGAAATTTGATTTTTGCGGTGGCAATGAAATTTTTGATTTTCTGCTGAAAAATTGCGGCGATAATTTTTGATAGAGCTGTAAATTCGTTGTGGAAAAGGGAGATATGAGTAAGGGGATTATTAAATTGGAGAGGTGATATATAGGGGAGGATAAATGTCTTGCCAATTTAAGATTTGATTGGAAAGTGAATAAAACTAAATTGCAGAATATTCTAGAACCATAAGTAATATTAGAAATTATCATATATATTACATATAAAGCTGTAGTAATATTTTTTGTACTGAAAATTAAAGAGTTTATTTATTTATTTACACTCAAAACTTGTCTTTAACGTTTCCCATATTGTCAACTCTCACTTTTAAGAACCCTTCCCCCAAAGTATAGAATTCTCTCCCCCAACACCATAACTAATTCGCATGTCCTTCCGCTTGCCACTTATCTCTGGCGCTGGCTCTGTTATTTGGTAAAATATGGGGGTGTCATGCCAAATAAAAGGCGGCCAATAAAAAGTGTGGCCAAGATAAGCAAAGTGGCGCAGACAAAACCAGAAAAAAGGGGCAACCGTAACCAGGTTGGCAGAACAAGAAAGCCAAACAAAAGCTGGGCTATGATTTAGGTTTTTTTTTCCGCTTTTCGCCCCCAAATTGATCAAGATATATAGGTATACATATTGTCTGCATTTTTCGGGGGGCCAACCTGGTTAAGTGCACAGTCCGGCTGTCAAGATAAGTTCTTGTTTTAGGTATTTGGTTACACTTTAAGCCCTTAATATGTACGTCCAACTTTTGTTTAACTTTAGTATTTCCCTTTCCTGCTTATCCTTTCTCTTCTTTGTTTTTTTCTCCGAGTATAAGATGAATGCCTTTGCTTATCTGGTGGTCACCGGTCTTCCTCTGTTCCGGCTTTCGTTGCCTGTCAAACGGTGTTTTAGTGCCGGACAAGCTACGGTTACGGTCACGGGATACAGGATTCAGGATATCCCTTTTGAATCCCCCTACTGAAAGCGATGTGTCTGCACTGTGGGCTGTCCCTGGCCCTTAAGACGGGGATATCTTTCAGCCTGACAGCATCTTAACTAATATAATGCCCAATTTTCTGTGGTTTATGGCTTACAACTGTCAATGCCTCGTCCGACCATCCATCTAAGCGGTGGGCTTGGAGATGGTCGCGTGACACGGTAGATAACTAAAGTTACAGTGATTAAAATATTATTTTTATTATTTATTTGTTCCGGATGAAGCTATTTCTAATATAAAAAACTATTTTGACAAATTAAAATGACTTCCAAGATGTTGTATAATTTTATTTCGTGCTTTTGGTGTTCATTTATTTTTTAACTAAAGATTAACTATTATAAATAAATTTATTATGTTTTATATTCCGGAAATTAAATACAATTTTCAACATCTCTGATGGATTTCTTAGATCAAAATGCCTTTCCCTCACGGCATCATCTCCATCTTTCACTCTTACCGCCTCAGTTGAGCTTTTTACGGGGATTTTGTCTATTTTTCGTATCTGCAGCCATTGAAAGGTCGTTATTTAAATTGATATAAATGATATGTCCTCGGGTTGTCTGCGCTCTTTGTTTGGTCAGTTCCTTTGACATTCGGCGGGGCGGTAAGTGAATTTCAAATCGAAATCAAGGCTAAGTGACTTTGATTTATCATAGTGCATGAGTTATATTTACACATCTGTCGCTGGACCCGCATCCTTTGCTCAAAGTGCAGGCAAACAATTAGCTCAAGTGGAGCTTCTGATTTTCGGCCACAGACGCAATCTTTTCAATCACACTTAGGTCCGGTTTGCTGGGCATTAAAGTTACTTTCCCTCGCTTTATTTTATTGGGCAGTTTGCGCATCTTTTAACAAATTGCAGGACATTAAGTTTTTATGTTCGCAGGCACTGGGTCCTCGTCTATATGTATCTTCTCTGTATCCGTTTAATGGCAATTCGGGCAATTAAAATGCTACTGAAATCGTTATTCAGATGGCTATGTATCTATATAGCTGCATTTAATGGAATGCTCGACGTTATCCTTCGATTTTCCTGCACTTTATGACTTATGAGGACGTTTTTCCGCAACGAATTTTCCCCAGCTAATTAAGCGAGCTCTTCCTTTTCCTTTTTTCGGTGCCGAAGAATAATGTCCAAATATTAATTACTCGCCATTATTCACACGCCTACACGCAGCCCATCAGCCCATGGTTACTCTGGAGACGCAGAGGCACAGGCAGACGCCGACGCAGACTCAGGTGTTTCCTCGCTTCCCTGGGATTTTCACGGGGTGGTTTCCCGGTTTCCCGGGGGTGGTGTTCCCATATTTCATACCCACAACAAATGCCCAACAATCATTCAAAGGCAGACACGGGGGATTTGTCGCCGTCTAAGCCGCGCGTTGAGTTGAACAACTCAATGAGTGGCGGCGACGGGGACCCAGTTTAAATGAAAGTGAGCTCTCGCTGCCAGGCATGTTAATTATTTAGAAAGCATTCAGATTTATTTACTCAATTCTTCAGTCATTCTGTTTGCGCTTTTGTTCCACATTTTTCCTGTTGTTCGGAGTGTGTTTGCAAGTACGTTAGTAATTGTTTTACCACCAGGGAGGGCTTCAGCTCAGGAGAGAATGCTAAATGCAGGGGAAGAAAACCCTCTCTTAGAATACAAAATATTTATAAAAGCATATTTGGGATTTTAAACTTAAATTATATTAATTACCAACAGAGAAATAGCAAGATAAATAATACAAATAATATTTCCATGTGGGCTATTGGAGATATTTAACCTTAGTTCGCACCTTTAAATATATCCGAATATCTGGGGCAGCTTGGTCCTTCCAAGACTGCAGGCAACCTATCAGACTTTCTGCGATCTACTGCCTCAAGAATCCAGCTATATCGACTTTGCAATTTTATTTACCGACTTAATCCTGATTTTAGCCACAGTGCCGCCTTAAATTGTATCTTTTCAACAGGATTTAAGAGCTTTGGCCAGGCAAACCAACAATTCAGCACAATTGACTGGGCAGTAAATATTTTACTTACTTTGGCTTACTGAGCCACATTTTTGCGCCACACCCGCCTGACCCAGTCTCCCTGGGCTTCTGCTCCTTTGTCCTGCTCCTTTAGGCTTACTTATGTGGGAGTGTTTGCCTGTTTCGGCACTAGATTTATGCCCTTTCTTGTGCAGTTCCAGCCTTCCTGCTCCCAGTTAGTGCAAGGATATACAAGTATTTTATTTGTTTTACATGGATTTCTCTGCCCGGCAGATTTGTCGTATTTTATGCCACAAATAAAGCCGCAAACAGCTGAAGGGGGGACAGAAAACAAAAATAAACAAACAAAGAACAGGGACCTGCCACAAAGGAGAGTTCATCTAAAATCCAGGATTTATTACGCATACTCTCCCCTTTTAAGTGAAAGACTTTAGTTTCTTTTTAATTTCTTGTTTCTTTTTATTTCGCTTCATCGTTTCCTTCAGTCTTCGTATAAGAAATAACATTTTGTGGTTGCTGTGGGTGTGTCTATCATTTAATTAAATATTTTTGCGTATATCGTATTATTAATGTTTAAACTTACGGCTGCCTGATGGCTCCTATTTGCCTTTCCCCGGGCTCTTCGCTCTCTACTCTTCTTTTTTTATACACAAACTGATTTTTATATATTCAGAGATTTTTCTGTGGGTTTTTCTAAATGCATTTCGTGCATTTGCTTGTCTGCCTTTTGATTTTTCTTATTTAGTATACACGCTTTATGCTTTTTGCTTTTTGTATTTTAGAAATATATTTTTTACACTTGCCTTCTGTGTGTGTTGTGCTCTCTGTGTGTGTTGTGTGTGTTTGCCTTGCTGTTGTCGCATTTAATTAAATTATTATTTGCAAATCAAAAGCCGAAACCGAAAAATAACAACAAACGAGAGCTTTGACTCGGAATTATTGCTTTTTGGGAAATCATTTATGCTTAAACCAATATCCGATGCATTTGACTAATGTTTTTCAAATGCACTCCGTACATAAATTATTTACAGTTTATTTACTCGACTGAGTGCTCCATTTATATACAAATTATATTAATTATTAGCTCAACTTTGAGTTCTGGCTCACTAAGATACGTAAAGGTAGTGTTTTAATTTAATTTGTTTAGTTTTCCGCTTAAACTTGTGGCTTATATTGTCCTTCGAGAGATGTTTGTCGCTAGATTTTAGGAAACGCGGGAATATGAGAGGCTCTGGTTCTCAAAAGGACCCCCAATCCTTTGGCAGTTTGGATTCATTCAGTTAGTTCTAGGCTCTGGACTGGACTGGACTATTTTGGTCCCCATTTCGTTCGTTATTTGTCTGCCAAAGCGGGTGTCTCTCTCAATAGAACCCCAAAAGCCCATGACATATTCAGCAAAAATCAAAATTACTTCCTTCTTATTACAGCTAATATATATCCGTATATATATTTAAATTCACTTGTAAGTTGCTTAACCACTAGACGCTATCTAGAGTATTCGAATGCTAAATGCCGTTTTAACTATGAGTTTGGGGAGAGAAGTAGAGTGAGTGAGACTTGAATGCAGTTAGCTTAGTGTTTCTTTGAAATCGTATTCGTCTTAGTCTAGTGGTTAGTATACGTATCTAATATATCTGGTATCTGCTATCTGCTATCCGTAGGTCATTAAGAATATTTGTATGCTTGCTATACACGTAGACATATCCCTTGTTTCATTTGACGCTTGTTAAACTTTGTTGCGAGTTACCTTTGTCTGAAGTTGAAAAAAAAATTAATTCATCATTTAATGGTGAGTGGATTTAGCAGAAAATTTGCAGAACGAACTAGTGACTTGGGAATTATAATTTTAGATCTTTAACATTGTTTATTACACGTTTAATGTGCTATATTGTGCGACTTTATTTATATTTTATTTTTTCAAGTAAATAAAGAAATCTGCATCAATAATCTTTGGAGATTTAAAATCTCTCTAAAATTATGCCCAAAAGTATGCAATACTAAGTCAAATAACGTTTAATGCTTTTTTAAAGCATGCTTTTAGGCAAATAATAATAAACAAGTGAGAAAGCTACAGTCGAGTGCGACCGACTGTGAGATACCCGGTACCCAAAGTATTGTGCGTGAAATTAAATAGCACACGGACATGGGAAAAACAAAATGTTGACAAATAAAGACAAATTTTGCCAAAAACATGTTGAGCAAAGTTTAAAAGAGACAAATTCTGTACGCAGCTGCATTACGAATTAATACTGCGCCCAAAACCACGCAACACTTTTTTCGCTACTGCCGTTGTGGCTCAAGATGGTAAGAAACTTAATTGTTTAATAACTTCCATGTTTATCATCCGATTTTACTCAAATTTTCAGAAAACGTCAGCAAATGCCTACTTATTTATTGTATCTATTTACTTTGAGCCAAAATTTACGAATCTAGCTTATTTAAGTTTTTTTCGTTTTTTGGGGGCGGAAGTGGGCGTGGCCGAATTTTAAAACAAACTTGATCTGCGTGCAACAGATTCCAATGTTGTCACCAAATTTGGTAACTCTAGCTCTTA
>VNJW01014453.1:0-54360 GCA_008042615.1 Drosophila auraria | reverse complement strand
TCTCCTTCTCCTTCTCCTTCTCCTTCTCCTTCTCCTTCTCCTTCTCCTTCTCCTTCTCCTTCTCCTTCTCCTTCTCCTTCTCCTTCTCCTTCTCCTTCTCCTTCTCCTTCTCCTTCTCCTTCTCCTTCTCCTTCTCCTTCTCCTTCTCCTTCTCCTTCTCCTTCTCCTTCTCCTTCTCCTTCTCCTTCTCCTTCTCCTTCTCCTTCTCCTTCTCCTTCTCCTTCTCCTTCTCCTTCTCCTTCTCCTTCTCCTTCTCTGGGCGGGTCCTATTGTGCGATCCATGGATCCATCGATTTATTTGGAAAGCTGCCAAATATATCTCTTAAGTTTTTGTAACCCCATAAACATTCCCTTTGTACTCTATAGTTTTATTTTATTTATATTTATATTGAAAGTCAATGCTCTCGCGTTCTTTACCATTTTTGGCCTATGCGGAGGACTGCTAGGCTATTTTCGTCGCCGCACAATCTTTGTATAAAACGTCTGACGCAATGGCGCAATTATTTCTTTTGAAAATGTTATACATAAAAAAAGAAATTGTGTTTATTAATTTTTCTGCAGTTGGCGTTATCTTTCGGCTGCCAGTGAAGGAGACGTGAGTAATTGTCGGCTCGGCTGGCATCTCGCAAAAAACATTGACCCACATCTGTACATACCAAGGCATTTTCTGAAAATATGGCACCCAAAAAAATTATATATTTTTATGTGGTTGTGTTAAAACCTAAATTTGTGCGAAAACTGAACGAATAAGAGGAAATTAGGGAAACAGGAAGACTTTTGTGGGTAGTTTTCCAAACAATAAATTAAATATACAACATATTAAATTACATTTTTAATATTTTGAAGAAGAACTGTTACCACAACACTTGTTCCTCTTGCAAAGTCTCATTTACTTTCCCTTTTTTCCGAAATACTCGACTTTTGTTTTGTCTACTTACGGTTTTGATGGATCCCAAAATAGGTTAGAGAAAAGCTTAAACGGCGAGCTGAAAATAGAGACGAGGCTGTAGCCGCTTGACAACTTTTATCAACTGAGCAATTAATCACGCACTATGCCTGTGACTTTAGCAGCTCTGCTCACTTTGCAATTTCTGGCGCGTGTGCCTTCATTTCCATCTCTAGCGGCGAATTATAATTTCTTTGGCCGCGGGGAGATTGATTTATTCAATAAAGTATGCAAATATTTCCATGATTTCGAGGCGGTTGTCTAAAAATATTTTTGTTTCTGTCTGGTTTTGTCGCTGCCTTGATGCAGTTTCAAGCTACCAGAGATACCTTAACTTTAAACTTTTTAAACAAAATGGAATGGAATTGTCTTAAATTTAAAATGAATTTTTTTTAAGCATTTGTGGCAATATTTTCTTTTCGTATTCCTCTGGTGCTCCAAGACATTTGGATTTTCAGAGAAAAAATCTATGGATTTGTTGCAATATACATATGTTTCTTACAAGGAGAAGAAAGCATCGACCCCATATAGCATATATTCTTGATCAGCATCGACAAATCTGATTGAATATTTTTCTTTATATAATATTTTATTTTTAGAAAACGAGAGGCTATCTACTCTCATAAGGTAAATTTTGTAAAAACTAAGGACTAAAGACTAATATATAAAATATATATAAGGAATAAACACGGTTAGCTCAGAATCCCGCCTGGCCCTCCCACTGACGCAGCTGTTCCACCGACAGCCAGAAGAGAACGGAGAAGGGTCCGAGGCGAAACCAGGTGGGCAGGAGGCCCTTGTACAGGGTCAGGGCCCCCTCCTCCTTTACCAACATTCTTACGCACTCCATGGAGTTCCTATATAATAGGTTCTTTCCGCTCTCGTCCACCGGCTGGTTCATCATCCGCGACTTGATCACGTCGGCGGGGCAACTCAGCACGGATGCCATGAAGCCGGCGCACATCGAGGCACAGAAGCGCAGAAGGAGTCCCTCCTCCAATTTGAGGTGGCGCTTGAAGAAGCGCTTGCTCAGGTCGTAGCTGCCCACGTCGCCGGTTGTCATCAGGCAGGCCCGCAAGCAGCTCGGCCCCACGCCCTTATACATGCTGGGCACGCCGCCATGCCTGTAGATGTCTATGAAGGCCTGCACCATGTTGTTCACCCGCGACTCGTAGCCCAGTTGCCGTCGACGGCCCTCCGTCTGCATCCGCACCTTGACGATGTCGAAGGGGTTGGCCAGAGCCTGGGCGATGCAGCCGGCCGCAAAGCCACAGCCCATGGCCCAGTGGACTCTGAGGACTTCCTCGTTTTGCTCGTTGACGTAGAGGAACGGGCGCCGGAAGATGTCGTATAGGCAGACGCGACCCGAGTTAAAGATAAAGTTCCGGGTGACCATGGCCGAAAAGCCGGCGTACAGCGATCTGAAGCCCTCAACCTGGATCATGTTCTTGAGAGTGGCCCGAAAAGTGGGCACTTTGGCGCCTGTCTTTTTAGCATCCTCGCCCTCCACCTGCATCCGGGTCTTGCCCACATCCATCCAAAACACGCACGCTTCGGCAAAGTTGGCGCCCACGAAGGTGTTGAGGTAGAGCTGGAGCAGGTTCCGGGCCGTCAGCGGCTCCACCACTTCCACAGGGGGGAAGCTGGGTTCATCGTCGTTGTAAAGGGATCGCAAGTGCCAGTACTGCTCTTCATCCTTGTCCATTCCACACTTGTTTACAATTTAGATAGATCAATTAAGCTTATACATATATTATGCACTAGGGTAAAGTTAAAATTTAAGCATTTCGTCGTAGGGGGCAGAGAGTGTAATGGAAAGGCAGCTGCGATCGAGGATATAAGAGAAATTAAGGTGACCCTCCACAGGGATCCTAAGAGGCCTTCAGTGTCTAAAGAGTCATAGGTTTAGAGATGGTTTATAAGTCCAACTCATATTTTCTTCAATGTAGAAGGAGAATAATTTTGGAGAAGCTAGGGTAAACCATGTAACTCCATCCACTTCATCCTGATTATACCTTATGATTCCACAATACATCGAGTCTCGACCTGGAAACGTTAGACGAATAATGCCGGGTCATAAGTTTTATTATAGAATTCTTACTTCTTAATTAAAGCTAAGATCATTCCAATTATTTTTTTTTTTGATTTTCTTTGCCATCTAACACCCGTTGACCAACTGACCGATTTATAATGAGGCGGCCTCTTGCTCTATGTTGGACACCCAGTTCTATTGACTGCTCCGATCATGAAAGACTTCAAAAGTGCTGACGATTGGCAAATCGGTGGATATAACTTGTACCTGAGGAACCTGAGGAGTTTGTTGAACTACCCAGCACGCGAATTCGTATTGCTAGCAAAAAATTGCAATGTTCAGCTGAAATCAAGGCGACTGAATTAAATTCTATTTAGAGACTACAGGATGCTCTACTTTAAATTAAATAACCCTAAAGTATAACGGAGGTACGCCAGAGATCACTAAGGTTTTTAAATAACTTTAAAAAGTGTCTACAAATTGGGTATAAAATAAATAATAATAAAGTTAAAAGTTTTTGAAAAGTTTTTAGAATTTTAGGTGATCACACTATTGTAAAAGTTGCTACAATAAAGTGTCAATAAAATACTGTAACTAACTCAAATACAATAATAAACAAATAAAAATTAAAAAAAATAGGTGGTTTCAAAACGTTTTTTGATTTTTGATTTTTATTATATTTCCCAGAGAGAAATATCCGCTGAGAAAAGAGTACCGAGTTCTATATGGAAGGGATCAGAGTACGATTCAGTTATAGCTGAATTTCTCCCTTACCACATGGTGACTTGGGCATACATTCCTAAGATTATCCTTGTTACACATACAATTCCACACAGAATTCATTCATTACGTGAAGCAAAGTCCAACTGGGTTATTGTGTAAAAATATAATTTAACTATTTATTATCAACAAACTCATCTTCAAGTATTTGTATTTAATTTCTTTATCTTTCCGTTCTTTATAACACATTTAATATTTACTTTCTTACGAACAATAAATTATAAGCCAAGAAATGAGTTCGTAAGTACCACTTCTAAAAGAGTATTACCTTCAAGTCTGGAAGCCGCGCCATAAGGTCCGTTCGCTCATCGTCCGAGCTCTGCCTTTTATTCAGTGACTTGATTTTCAAGCAAAAGAAGCTCAGAAAGGTGTCAATAGAGGGCACGGGAAAAGAACTAAGCCAAGTGATTGAGAGATTGCGGAAGACTGTTCCCAGGAACTGGTGACTGGATTGGGCAAGACGTGAGTGGGAGTATTAGATGGAGCTTCTCTTTAATGCTGGTCTCCATTCCCTTTTCGATACAGAGTTCCCGGCAACTATAAAAGCCCTGCCCGGCGTCGAAACGGAAGTTAGTGAGCGGAAGCACAACATGGAGACCCATCCACAGGCCCGGAAAATGCAACTACTTTGGATTTGCTTGTCCCTCGGGCTAGCTGCCGGTGCGACAGTATCCGGAAAGGTGGAGAATCCCGTTTCAGAGGAGCCACTGCATCGCAGCAAGCGTACAATGACCACCATCTGCGTGGAGATCAGGCCCAGTGGGCCGCAGGAGGAGCCGTACTACATGTGCCGCGGTGCCAACTTCGCCGCCGAGAGCGGCCAACAGGGCTGTGTGGAGGTCAGGAACCAGGGAGGTGGTCAGGAGCCCGTGTACATGTGCCAGGGCATGGAGCCCACAAAGTCTCCCGCTCTGGAGAGTCACCAACCCGTCGTCCCGCAGCCTGGACCCGTTCACACCTTTCCGTCCTTTCCCGCCTTTGGAGGCGGGTCCCTATATCCTCACAACCAGTTCGCAGAGCAGCCCATTCCTCAGTTCCCACCACCGCCGCCGCCATCGCCACCGACGTCATACCAGGAGCAGTCGTCCCGCCCTCAGCCTCTTCCTCAGCAGCCCCAGGCCCACGGACAAACCGGACACTATGGACACCCCGTGGCTGCCCATCCAGCTGCACCTGCAGCGCACCCGCATGGCCTGCCGTCAGTTCCTTACCCAACTGCTGGCAGCGCGCCAGCAGCTCCATCAGGAGCTCCAGATGGCCCAGGCGCAGCGGCCACGTCCCCTCCGTATGATCCTGCAACAGGTCAGGGGCCGGCGAACCGTCCCAACAAGGAATACGGGATTCTAGGGAGCACTCGACATTCTGGCTTCGATGGCGAGGTGTTCGCCGTGCCCGATGTAGGATTCAGAACGGAGGAGCTCAATCAGCAATATCGCAGACCAGTGACTCAGCCTCACGATCAGTTGATGTGGGTCCCCGTATCGCAGTCAGCCGACCCCGAAAATGATCCCGTGATGAGGGCTTTCTACAGCAGTCTACAGGGTCAGGAGTCAGCCTCAGTGCCCGCTAATAACCGAAAGGAGGATCCCATGGTGGGTCAGGGTGCTCCCTACACTCCCTTCAACAGCCAATATCCAGAGCTGGCACCTCCACCAACCCCAGCTTATGGCCAAGCGGAGATGTCGCCCAGTCCAACACCATCCACTCCGTATTGCAACGGATGCAGTGTCCAGTGTCCCTCTCCGTCGGATAACGGGATGAGCTACAGCAACTCCTGTCCCAGCTTCCAGCCGGTCATCATAACCATGCCTACGTGCTACGGACAACAGCAGCCGCAGCCGCAGCCCTATTATTCCATGCCCCGAGCAGCACCTGGAATCTTGCAGAGACCTGCTCCCCCTCTCGGCGCTCCTTTCGGCTTGGCTCCTGCCCCAGTGGCGAATCCCTTTGGCGGCGGCGCCTTTGGAATGAGCGCCCAGATGGGAAGTCCCTTTGGCATGTCCCAGGGCTATGGCATGGATCAGCAGGTGGGCGGCCCCTTTGGCATGGGAATGCAGCTCGGCATGGGTTTGAACCCTTTCGGTCCCTTCGGAACCCTGAACCCGTTCAATCCCTTCAATAGAATTCTTGGAGCGGCGGCCCCCACGCCGCCAGTGCCAACTGGCAACTTCTTCCAGCGGGTATTGAAGTTTAATCCGAACGAGTTCGCCTTCTCGACCACAGAGGCATCACCTATCCCGGAGACATCAACCACCGAGAGATCAGGAAAGCTGAACTTCGCCACCACCACTGTGACGCCTTTCACCTCAGAGAAGCCACCGAGTGCGGCAGTGAGCGATGCACGCAGTGAGTCGGAGGAGGAGGAGGATGACTCCGTCGAAGAGGACGATGGCGAGGAGCAACTGGCGACCACTATCCTACCACCTGAGGACCTGGATAAGAGCGAAAAAGAAATAACCGCCAGGCAATTTGTCAGCAAGGCGGCGGATCTCCTGAAGCCGGAAAAACGCAAGCGACACAACTCACGCTCCAGCAGCAGCCGCGTCGCCCAGAAGCACAGATACCTCCAGCAGTTGTAGTCTTCGCCTTTCCATTTTGTAACCGAAACCCTTAAATTGAATAAATCGTAATTTATAGTTTTCAAGAGGATCAGAAATGCTTTTATATTTTATTAATAATTTAATGATTTGGGACTCCTTTACCGGGATAAGAAGTAATTCTGACATATGTTACCTATTCCTATGAGAGTTCTTGAAATTTACATATGTTTTAGTATTATTTTAAAACTAAATAATATCTTGTACCCATAGGGTTACCGGGTATAAAAATTAAGTGCGTTTTTGCCCGGCTGTTCCTATGAAAGCTTTAATATGGTCGTCCGATTTTAGCCTAACTAAAAACTTGTAATAAACATGGTATTTAAATTATAGAGTCATTTATTTTTGTGGATCCCCAGAATTGGATTGGGTCGAAAATACCTGCTTCACTGCCTCGCAAACTTATAAACTTATGTATTAAATTACATAAATATATAAATTAGTTGTTATTTATTTAAAAAAAATATAAATGTTAGTAAAAGGGCAAAAAAAAAAATTGCTTTTAATGAAAATTAACATAAAAATCATACGCTAAGCTGTGCAATAAATTGAACGAAACTCTTTACTTGTAAAATCAATTATTTATGAACATATATAAACTCCAAATATCCAATTAACTTAAATAAATAAATGAATACGACATTTTTATTAATAAGTATATATGTAAGAAAATAAGCATATTGAAGCTTAGAATCGGCTGTTAGTTGCGAAAATCGTATATAGATATTTTTTAAAAGTTGTTATTTGCTGAGAAACCAATTAATAAAATAGGTTCAAATGATGTCAACCATTTTTTAAACCAATTGCTTTTTATAATCTCGGAAAAATAGTGAATAGTTCTTGATCATTATTTACATTTTATAGCCCTTCTTTGATTTTCCTGAGTAGAGCGTTGGGTAGTGTGCTGGGCTTATAATCTGACGTTGCCGAGTGTTTTAGAAATATGCCATATGACCTTATTTTAAAGTACATTTTCATTTTGATCGATAACTATTCTTTCTTGATAACGAGAAGACTTCGTATTAAATCAAGAACATTTATTAAACAAAAAAAAAACAAAAGTTCCCGAAATGAAAATTATTTATTTTCGTTTTAGTATTTTCTCGGCCTACTTTTGCGATCGAATATGCGGAAACTAAAATTTTGTTGAGAACTGTTTTTTTCCCCAGTGTAGGATAGTCAAGATAAAGGCAGGTTAGGGTATATCTTCGGTATTCATGAAAGCTTAACGACTTTGAGCCTGATCGAACAATAAATTACACTTCAGTTTTCCTTATCTCTTCAAACTGAGCAACCAACCTTGCCGATTACCAAACGGACACGCGATGAATAAGCCAATCCCGCGATGAGTAAGCCAATGACCAGCCACTTTAGGAAGTATTTTACGAGGATATATACATATATCTATAATTATTATGTGTACAATGTATCTTTTTCTCTTTGCTTTTCCCGGTCCGTACTTCCGTTAAGGCAGCAACAGCCACAGCCACAGCCACGCTCCACGAATCAAACAGAAAGCTCGCATTGGTGCTTGGCAATTTCGAACACGTAAGAGAATAAGTTGAAAATAAACAATAAAGAAAACAATAAATAAATACAGAAAACAGCATACAAGTCAGGAAAAAATACAAGTAATAGTTGCAATATTTTCAGAATTTTATGGTTGTATGAGGGGCTCTTGAAGTTTCGATAAAATGGGAACACATTTCGATGGGGAATCGAGGTGTTGCAAAACTCAAAGTAAGGGGAAAAGATTTCTTCATTTCCCTTTCTAGGAACTTTCTAGGTGTTTTGTCATAAAGAATTCCTAATGCTCTTTTTGGTCCATATTGAATGTCACTGATTTATTGAGAGTTTTTTCTATAAATAAATAATAATCATTATTCTGTAATCAAATTTTTAAGAATGATGATAAATTTTTTATTTTTATAATTTTATTCAAAAATAAAAGTCAAGTTCTAGTATTGTCTTTATTCTTGGGAATAGTGATAAAAAGCATGTAAATTCGTAGTTTGTGGGTGTGAATAAATAGTTTTAGTTATTTTCTCTACAAGTTTATGGTAGAAAATGTTATTTGAAAGTTTGAATAATTAATGTAAAGACTGCTGACATGCACACCTATTTTAAACACTTTTTATTTAAAAATTCAAGAATTAATCCCCATCGAATAACATAAAATAATAATACCCAATCGAAAGTACCGCCAAATGCTGACCTTGCACTAATCTAGCCCCGATTTGGGGCAACTCGACTTGGCCGATTGGAATCGGAGTCGGTCTACTTGGTAGTCGCAATTGAGAGTTCAAAGCGCGAGGTTACCAATTGCCGGAAAATGCTTGACTCTGGAAGCAGCAGCTTGTGGGCTCTGTCCCTCTTGGGCGCGGCCCTCTTCGTGTCCACCTCCGTCGTCGAGGGTTCGGCCATTTCAAATCGGATAGCGGCGCCGGGTCAGGCCCTGTACTATCAGCTGGTGGATACGGGCCCCTTGGTGGCCCCCAACGAGTCCTTGAAGCGCACCAATCGCTCACTGCTGAAGTGGTGGGACGATCTCTTTCCGCGGAACAATAATAATTGTTGCAACAACTACAACAACGGGCAGTATCCACCTGCTGCAGTTGCTCCCTCTCCCCTTGTGAACAACAACTGCAACAATGGCCTGCTGCTCCAGGACCTGGATCCCTTCAAGCAATTGAAACTCTTCAAGAAGTTGCCCGATCTCTTTCCCGCCGCCAGTCCCTGTGGCCTCCAGTGTGGCGGTGGGTGTGGACAGCAGACGAACTACGCGGCACCACTGACTCCGAGCTACCAAAGTGCTGATGCATACGCCCAGCCCAATCCCGAGTATAATGGCCCCGGGGATGGCGACGCAGGCTACGTGGCTCCGGCTCCCGCTCCAGCTCCTGCCTATGAGGCTCCTCCACCACCACCAGCAACCTATGATGAGCCCGCACCATTAGCTCCTGCTTACGATCCGCCAGCCCCTCCTGCCGCCACCTACGAGTCGGTGCCACCTCCTGCCAGCTATGAGCCGGCGCCGCCCAGCAGCTATGCCCAAACGGAGCCCGCATCCGATGGCTATGGCAAGGGGGTCCAGCAGAACTACGTAGCCGCAGCACCGCCACCGCAAATCGTATATCAGCCGATTATCTATCTATCCGCTTCGCCGGCACCACAGCCAGCCATCGATCAGGGTTACGCCAGCCAGGCACCAGCACCGGCTCCGGCCCCCATCTACGAGGCACTCCCACCCACGCCCAGCTACTATCAGCAACCGGCACCGCCAGCATCCCCCAGCTACTCGACGCCCGCGTGCCAGACGCCCATCCGCCTGTCGCTGATCGACCAGCCGTATCGAGTGGCCCCGGAACTCTTCGAGGAGTACAACTATCGCCTGGCCCAGAATCTCCTGTAGCTCTGCAATCGGTGCTCTCTGTCAAGTCCCTGTAAATAAAAATGTTCTATTGATTTCTGGCTCGCACCGTGTTGACTTGATTGGGTTATGAAGCTATAGCTTCATATATATATGAAAATAGCTAATCTACGTGGTAGACTCTTGAAAATAGTCATAACTGATCACTAATGGTAATGTCCTTAACCAACAATCACTGATTTTGGGAGACTTGGGGGAATTTAATTTTCCAGAAGCCGGGATAAAAGGCTATGTCTGCAGGTTATTATTTTTATATCTAAGATGTAAACTCTTTTGAAATACTTTACATTTGATTTTAGTATAAAAGTTTATATTTTAAAATTGTAATATATATTCTTTGGATTGCAGGTCGCATGGAGGCTTACCCTCTTGGAAAAAACTTTATTTATATTATTAAGATATGGACTTTACATTCCTAACAGGTCGAGAGCAGCAACTGGCTTATAACTTCAGTTAAATATCTCGAGGGTTTTGATGGGCAGATTGATTCTGCTTTTCGCTTAAGCTATCGTCTCCGTTTAGAGCATTATGCTATGCAAGACTAATTGTGAGAATCAGGATCCAATAGTGTCTTATGTTAGCACTTTAAGGACGATTTTAAACTTTTTTTATGTTATTTTTTCTGTCTACTTCCATCCACTTGTTCGGAAAGGTATAATGTTGGCAAACAATTTCTTATTCATAAATAATTCTGGTCTGGGAAATAGATTCCGTGAGTCTTTTTTTTGTATCGAGTATCTTGAGTATGATTATTTGTGAAAAACAAAGATGTTACGCTGACTTCCTATTATTTTCTTATTCATTTAGGAAAATCGTTCGATTCTTATTCCCGAGTCGAGAAGGACATAACTGCCGATGCAGGAGGAGGCACCTCAGACCCCGAACCTTTTTAGATTTGCCCGTCTGCCCTTCTTCCGTATGAACATCTAGATCTTAACGATTTTAAGAGCTAGAGCTATTAAGAATATTGACAATATTGTTAAAAGCTGTCGTCTGTAAAAAGGAAATATAAATATATTTAATATCCCAGTGCCTTTAAAAATTTAAGTAATATTAGATGGAAGTTAGTAAACGATATACTAGCTGTACAAGATGAGCCTGTGCCACATCGATTTGTTCGCAGCTCCACTTGGTGCTGGACAACATGTTTCTATCAACATTTGCTCAGTCACATCTTCTTCTTGTAAAGAATGTGATTAGGCACCTCCATCTATCTTTTAATATAATGCACAGATCTTTGGTTACCGGGTATCTCGAGTGTGTTCGACTGAAGCTATCTCACTTGCTATAGGTAGTCCAACATATCAATATCTCGGAGTAGGTACAGATCTGTTGTAAAACAAGGATATTATAATTTTCTATTACTTTCACTACCGATTCTATTGCGTTTATGATATACTGAGGTGTTCTGGTCCCTTTCCGATTTAGTTATTAGGACCCGTTGGGGCTAAACGAACCTCAGACTTGGATTTAGTGGAAATTAAAAAAATTAAAAATATCACAGAAACAACCAGGAATATTGTTTTTTTTATTTAAGAATTTCTGGGCCATTATAAACAAGGTCATAGAACTTTTGCATGCTGAATTCAGTTCCCTTCCTAGTTTAACGTAATCTTTAATTTTTCAATCACAATTTGTTTAAAGAGTACCATTTATAAGTATGAAAATAAACAAATATATAAATGTTTAAAATAACCAAACAATTTAAATATCTTTTCCATAATGCTTCAAGTACCACTTTAAGCATAAATAAGGGATAGTTACTAAGTATAAAACTTATGGTTATAGTTTACGCTAGAAAGTTGCCTTTAGGTGAAATAGAATTTTCACAAAATAACGAAACGACATTATTGCCTTGACTTTAAGCTGTCTTTAAACCAAAGCGGAAAAAGAAAATCTTTTAACAATCCGATTTCAAACCTAATCAGTTAACATGTAATTGAAGACGATTTGCCAAGTCTTTTATTGATATCATAAGCTTTCTGAGGTCGGTAATATTAAAAAGTATATAACTGAACGATAATGCACTCCAAGGTTATCACAGCCTTTGGAATGTTCAAATTAAACAACAAACCCAAGTTTACTTTCGCTTGAAACCATATGTAACATATTTAGGAAATCTGTTGTCATTTAATCATTTGTTTTGTTTAATCAGTTGCATTCTTTGAGGGAAATGTAACTGTGCCCGCCTATTTGTGCAGTTGTGATGGCTTTCGTTTCCGCCGGACTCACTTATCAACATGTATGGGACCATTTGGAGGTTTCTGGTTTCATCCTCTCGGAGTTCTCGCTTGAGCTCAGCTCGCGGTGACGTCAGCACGAATGTTGGCCAGTTGGTCGTTCGCTAGTCAGCGCCTTTGTTTTCGCTTTCAAATTCAAATTCCATGACAAATTGCTCAAGATAAGCCCAGGCACCCTCCTCCCTCCTCCAAGGCGTTGTGAAATTGTGTAATAATCACCCAGAAGTAGAGGAGTCTGCACAGCCAAGAGCGAGCCCATGACCATGACCATGACCACGTGAAAGTGAGTGCAGTCTGTTTACAACTCGCCGGAGGAGGAAGACTCTTTGTGTGTATCATAATTAGTACAGGTAATATCCATCAGCTGTAGTTTCTTCCGCACTTTCATGTGGTCACTCCCCTTTCGGCGCTGCACATTAACACTCTTCGTGCTCGGATGCGTGACGCCGCCACAACCCAGCCATTGTTGGGTGAACGAGAAATGAATGGCTCGTAAGTAAATACTTTACTTAGCCAATATAAGGTTGCAGGCCACTGCCAATTTCTGGAGATATTATCTAAGGAAAGGTTTGTTATCCCTTTAAAAATAGATCAAAAGATTATAAATGCGGCCGGAAACACAAAATTCCGAATCGCGGAACCAGAAATTCATTTAGCTACTTTTAAAGGCATTTTTATATTTAATTATTTCTACCAAATCTTCTCATTGAAATCTTTTAAGAAGGCAATAAGTTGCTTTCTAGAAAATCTGAAGTTATTATAAGAAAAATTGCGGTGAAAAACTAAATAGAAATCTTGTAGCGTTCGAGACATACCGTTACAAGCTAAAACTAAGATTGTATAATATATAAAATAATATTTTTATTTAAAACAAATTTTTATAAATGGAAAACTGCGTTATTTGCTTAAGAGTTTTTATACCCTTGCAGAGGGTATTATAATTTTGCCATGATATTTGCAACGCAGTGAAGGAGGCATCTCCGACCCCATAAAGTATATATATTCTTGATCAGTATCACCAGCTGCTTCCTTCACTGCGTTGCATACTTCTAGACAAAATTATAATACCCTGCAAGGGTATACAAATATGTAACAAAGCCATCATATCATATTTATTAATGTCCAAGCCAGGGCTGTAATTTTTTGTACACTTATGAATTCTGAATCTGCAGTCCCACACCTTCTTGTTGGAAAAAATGCACACGTATTTTATATAAATTTAAAGAAGAAAAGCAAAGTGCCAACGACCTGAATATTTGGTCTGAGTTGGAAAATTTATCAAGCATACCGAGCACTGAGAAACATTTTGAAAATGTTCCAAAAATATACGCAAGATGAATATGTACATGTGCTACAAATTTATCTTAAGTTCGAATGTATTGCTGACCCCCATAATACATAGCAGCCAACACACATCACACAAGTGGACATCACTGGGCACCACAAACATCTCGCTTCACAAATTAGTATATGGCAGTGACAAGTCTCTATTGCTTTGGAGAATTGCAAGATTAAAATACTATATTATAATGCTGCCTAAGAAGACGGGGCAGAATAAATTGAGTATTTATTATTTCAATAAAACAGTCTTACACCCCTTCGAATTAAATTTGTTTGATTTATTTTTACATTTGTCATTGGCGGATACTTGCGACCTTTACTTGTAAAATTGAGTTCCTAGTAGCTGACTCCAAACTGACCCGGCTGATATATTTATTTATCTATACCACGTCCAAATTTTAAATAACTCTGCCTTCAAGCCTTCAAGTTTTCCAGATATTTTTGTTCCTTTGCTGTCATTTAGATGTGATTATATAAAATCCTTCATGATATAAGTAAAGAAACTATTAAACACATAAAACTAAAATATAAATAGAAAACCAAGTGACTTTTAGATCTTACATCATTTATTTTTACTAGCAGTATGTACATATTAAAACAGTGGATCCATCGAAAGATTACTTAAATTAAAAATAATACAATCATCTTAGTTAGGCTGTGTAATTACACATATTCTTAACAAATTAAATAAAAAATTACATTTGTATATCGATAAACCGATATGACAATTCAAAATTCAAAACGTTGTAAATAAATTCTTAAGCAATCTACAAATACCAAACCTCTCTAGCAAAGAGCTATCACTCCAAGATATAGTCAGGGAATTTGGCTGAGGAACAACTGCCCCAAACACAGGTAGGTTGAAAAGGTTAAGTAGAGTCTGATACATTTTATATCTTTGATATTTTATATTATTTATTCATATCTTTGAACTAGTACGGCTAACACAAGCAAGGACCTTCCCATATATAAGAAACCTATGGTCCATTTTAAGGAAGTTTTCTTAGGCTATATATTTTATCAAATCAAAAGCAGCCCGGAGTCTTTCTTAATATATATGAGCGAACGCGTCTTTGGAGCTTCGAAGGCGCAGGTTAACACATTTCTGCCGATTAAACAAATGTAAATAATTATTTTGCAGACACTAATGAAAACGTTAAATGTACTGAAACTGAAGGTGAATCCTATTTTTTTCTAAAATAATACATTATATTATAATTAAAATGCCAGCCTATAAGGCGTGCGAGTAGAATATGAAAGACAGGCGGACATGGCTGGATCGACTAGCCTGGTAATGTTTATTAAATATAGATACATTTTGGAATCGGAGGTGCCTTATTTGGTGATGTTTGAAATACTTATAAACATACATAACATACAAATGCGTAAAATAAGAATTATAAATTATAGTTTAGAATATGGAATAATAATTACCCGAATTTGTATAATTTTCCATTTGCACATAAGTAGAACATATAGATTTTTAGTATCATAATTTAACTTCCCAGCACGTTCCAGTTGTACAGTTGCGAAACGCCGAAATTGGGCCACATAGCTTTAAAAATACTTCCACCCACAATTGAAGTGCAAAGCATTACATTATTTCACTTGTCGAACATTTTTGCAGACCTTAACGCTTTTCTGGCTTAGTGATGACCCCAAAAAGCTGACGATGTGGTATTACCGATGTCAGCGGTATATATTTTCGCGTTGGGCTGATCGAGCATTAAAGCCACAGTTAAGACAAAAACGAAGAATAGTTACAGCCAGTAAATTCTGCACTTTGTGCTAACTGGACAGATTGGTTAGCTATATAAACTACCCGGCGGCTTGGGAATGGCATCAGTCACCTTTGGTAACTTCAATCAACCAACTTCCATCAGCCTCCAGCTCCAGCTCCAACTCCAAACATCAAGATGAAATCCTTCGTGTGCATCGCCCTCATCGCCTTCGCCGCCGCCGCCCTGGCTAACCCAACCAACGTGGGATCGTCCAGCGCTACCACTGGAGCAACCCAGAACTCCGAGCTGGAGGGTGAGCTGACCCGTCTCCGCAAGTCGGCCTATGGCGGCAGCTCCGGCGGATATGGCGGCTCCAGCGTGCCAGCTCCTCCTTGCCCCAAGAACTACCTGTTCAGCTGCCAGCCCAACCTCGCCCCAGTGCCATGCAGCGCTCCCGCCCCCAGCTACGGATCCGCCGGTGCCTACTCGTCCCCGGTGGCCTCCTACATCGCCCCCAACTACGGCGTTCCCCAGCAGCAGCTCTACAGCGGCTTCGTGCCCCAGAACTTCGGCTACCAGTACTAAGTATTGGCCAGCCGCAGCTGCCACCTGATCCCCGCCCACGGACCACGAACCCCACTGCTGAGATATATAAAATGTATGGATACAAAAAATGTATAAAAAATATATATTGCAAACTAAAATCTAAAAAAAAGGCCACTTGTTTTTAATGAAACGGACTTTCTAAAAAAAAGCATTTCTTAGGGCAATAAACCAAACCCATCCGCAGTGTCATTACATTTTGGATTATATTCCTTTTAAAACAAACCCCACTTACCTTTTTAAACCCGGTATACCCACAAGTTGAGTATTATAACTAAAGAGTATTGAGTATTATAACTAAATGCCAACCGATAATGTAGGTAACTCACAGAATTAGAAATATTCAAGCCTATAAATTCTATATTCTTTTAGGATCATCAGTCGAATCGATTCAGTTATGACCGCCGTCCGTCTGCCTCGCCGCAGGTGGTTAGTCGAGTCTCGAACTGTGCGTTCAAACTGATCAAAACTGTAAATAAGTTTATTTGTTTTGGTTTTTAACTTTTGATTTTCGAACTTTTCCTTTTTTAAGTCTTATGGAGTAATCATTTAGGAGAGTCTTGGAAAGGTGTGCGCTTAAGGGCATTTGAGCTGAGAGTGCGCCTAAAAAAAATTTACTTGTCTCTTAGGAACTGTCCATAGATTACGTAATTACCTAGGAGGAGGAGAAGGGTGTCAGGGAATTTGAATATTTAGGGAGGGTCGTGGACAATGATTACATAATCATTTTATATCTAAATATATTAAAAACAAATTTGATTATCCTTTTTAAACGAATACATTTTTTGGACCGCTTCTGTTTAAAACAACAAATGTTAAAAATTTTAAAATAGAATAAGAGTAACATATGTATAAAAATCAAGTACGTGATCAACAGTCGAGTGTGTTCGACTGTGAGATATATACACGGAACCCAAAAGATTTGGTCTTAAATTGATATAGTCGCCCGGTTTTGATAAAATCAAAAACTTTAGTAATATGTAAAAATTATCGAAGTCTTACCGATTTTTATATTATTTAACCTTTCATTTAACTATCGTTCCTATGGCAGCTAGATTTAATTCTTCATATTTTTATGAAATTTGAACCATAGTTTTAAATTTGTGAAAAATGGAATTATTTATATGCAATTATATTAAAAAAAAAAAAACAAATTAGTTTTAATATTTTTCTTTTCATTACCTTTGCAGGGGTAAAAAAGAATACCTGGTACCCAAAGCATAAAGACAAACTTTATTTATCGTAAGTGCGCTCTCAACATAGAAGAAGATGAAGCATACACAGAAACTTTATGGAAGTTATTAAACAATAAAGTATCTGTGTATGCTTCTTCTTCTTTTATAGAGAGGGTGTGCTCAACATGTTTCCAGCAACATTTGTCAAATTTGCTTTTTACATGTCCATATGCTATTTAATTTCACCTACAATGCTTTGGGTACCGGGTATTGCACAGTCGGTCACACTCGCTTTCCTACTTGTTTTGTTTTGTAAAAACTTGTTATGAACTTTACAAGTATAATCAAGTATAAGTAATAATCTATAAGATTACCTTTAAAAAAATATGAAATCATAGTTATTTAATTTAACTCATGCACACAATTTTATTCTCAACAAGTAAAATGAAACACAGCATTTTAATCGCCGCTGGAGCTACAGCTATGGATGTAGCCTAGTGGCCAAGTAAACTTTTTGTACCCGTACCCATAGGGTACAAGGGTATTATAAGTTAGTGCCAACCGAGAATGTATGTAACAGGCAGATGGAAAAATCTCCGACCCCATAAAGTATATCTGCCGAGTCGATTTAGCCATGTCCGTCTGTCCGTCCGTGTGAAACAACAGATCTCAGAGACTATGAGAGCTAGAGTTACCAAATTTGTTGCACGCAGATCAAGTTTGTTTTAAAATTTGGCCACGCCCACTTCCGCCCCCGAAAACCATAAAAAACGGTATATAAGCTATAGGAGTGATTTTCGGCTTAAAGTAAATTGATAGACTTAACAATTGTAGACGTGTTCTGAAAATTTGAGTAAAATCAGATGATAAACATAGAAGTTATTAAACAAAACAGTTTATGTGTAAGCTTTTTGAGAGAGTGAGAGAGACGTGCGTGTTGCTCAACATGTTCGTAGCAACATTTGTCTTTGTTGGATATTGCTCAACATGTTCCTAGAAACATTTGTCGCTTTTGAGAGTTGCCCAACATGTTCCTAGCAGCATTTGTCTCTTTTGAGTGTTGCTCAACATGTTTCTAGCAATATTTGCCTTCATTTGTCAACATTTTCTTTTTTCCATGTTCATATGCTGTTTAATTTCACCCACAATGCTTTGGGTACCGGGTATCTTACAGTCGGTCACACTCGACTGAAGCTTTCCCACTTGTTTTTATGTGTATCTAAGCGTTTACCTACAGTAAGCTACATTTACCTTAATTCTCGAAATTAAAAAGACAACAGTTAAGACAAAAACGAAGAATAGTTACAGCCATTAAACTCTGCAATTTGTGCTAACTGGACAGATTGGTTAGCTATATAAACTAGCCGGCGGCTTGGGAATGGCATCAGTCACCTTTGGTAACTTCAATCAACCAACTTCCATCAGCCTCCAGCTCCAGCTCCAAACATCAAGATGAAATCCTTCGTGTGCATCGCCCTCATCGCCTTTGCCGCCGCCGCCCTGGCTAACCCAACCAACGTGGGATCGTCCGCTACCACCGGAGCCACCCAGAACTCTGAGCTGGAGGGTGAGCTGACCCGTCTCCGCAAGTCAGCCTATGGTGGCAGCTCCGGCGGATATGGCGGCTCCAGCGTGCCAGCTCCTCCTTGCCCCAAGAACTATCTGTTCAGCTGCCAGCCCAACCTCGCCCCAGTGCCATGCAGCGCTCCCGCCCCCAGCTACGGATCCGCCGGTGCCTACTCCTCCCCGGTGGGCTCCTACATCGCCCCCAACTACGGCGTTCCCCAGCAGCAGCTCTACAGCGGCTTCGTGCCCCAAAACTTCGGCTACCAGTACTAAGTATTGGCCCGTCACAGCTGCCACCTGATCCCCGTACACGGACCGCAAACCCCACTGCTGAGATATATAAAATTTATGGATAAAAAATTGTATAAAAATATGAATTGCAAATTAAAGTGAAAAAAAAAATTATAAGCAATTGTTTTAATGAATCGGACTTTCTAAACAAAAAAACATTAAACTAAACCCATCCGTAATGTAATCACATTTAAGATAATATTCTTTTAAACGAGAGCATTATAACTTAATGCCAGCCGATAATGTAGGTAACAGGCAGAAGGAGTCATCTCCGACCTTACAAAGTATATATATTCTTGATCATCGTCACCAGCCGAGTTGATTTAGCCATGTCCGTCTGTCCGTCTGTCCGTCCGTGTGGAAGACAGATCTCAGAGACTATAAGAGCTAGAGTAACCAAATTTGGTGACAACATTGGAATCTGTTACACGCAGATCTAATTTGTTTTAAAATTTGGCCACGCCCACTTCCGCCCCCGAAAATAATAAAAAACCGTATATAAGCTATAGGCGTGATTTTCGGCTTAAAGTAAATAGGTAGACTTAATAAGTAGACAATCGCGGACGTGTTCTGAAAATTTGAGAAAATCGGATGATAAACATAAAAGTTATTTCGAAATACAACTTCTGGAACAGTGGCTATTTTACGTTTTTTGCCCCGATGTGTAACATATGGCCGCTGCAGAAAGACTCTATTGAATTCGATTAAGAAATATTCAGCGAACATTTTACAGAAACATGGCAAATGTACAAAAATATACAATTTTGAAAAATAGTGAAAATGTGGACAATAAGTAGATACTAAATTTCCTAGAGAAACAAGAAGCAAACAGCAAAATTGTAATTCTATTGCATACTTAATAAGTACACTAATAAATAAAAACAAAAAGATTTAGAATCTATTAATCTTGAAATTCTACCTGAAACATTTTCAAATTGCGTTTAAATTGTGCGGTTTTTTTTAATTGAAAAATTGGTCCACTTTGAAACGGTATATCTTCTAAACAAAAAAATTGAGCCTATTGATATTTTGCATTTGTAATCCTTAAGCAATTTTCTATAAGATGTGTCTATCAAAATATCGAACGCGAACATGAAACTTTTGATTTTTGCCGTTTGTTCTAAAAACCAATAGTGCGGTGTATGTGGTCTAGCCCATGGGTCTGAGTGTCGGGCTTACGCTCATTTTGCATGATCGGTATGAGTTTAAAATCCCGCCAAAGACCAAATTGTAATTCTTTTTTTCATTTGTATGTTTAGTTATTATATATTATTATTATTATATTTTTATTCAAATAAAACATTTTATATCAGTTTGGGTAATGCAACAAAGTTGAAATAAGTGATATTTGTTATTTTTCGTCATTTCTTGTTTACACTCTTTCTATTCTGCAGTTTCGCCCCATTTTTTAGTCATGTGTGGTCCAATCATTCTTAGTATGACAATTGCCGTTTATTATATCTACAATATTGTGAATGGCTCAGTGGTCTGAATGTCCGTTGCAGTTCTGTTTTGCGAGGTCGGCCCGTGTTTAGTCCTGCCGAAAACTAAAATATGTTTATTTTTATTTATATTCTAATAGAATGATAAACAAAATTGGTCTGATTTTAAGATTTTTGGTCATAAAATCGTGACCATTTGGTCACGAAAGTAATGTCATCACATTTTGTTTTTATTTTAGGACATTTTTTCTAAATTCAAGATTTTGTACATTCTATATTAAAGATTTTTTAAATCTTATTTTATATCACAAAAATCTTGAAAGAAGAAGACAAATGTTTGAATCAGGTCGAAAAAATCTAAAATCATTACACACATTCCCATATTAAGATTAATTGTATTCTTAAACTAAAACTTTTCTGAATTGGTTTTAGAATTAATTGCACACTTTATTTCATAATATCTCCCGATTGTACTAAAAACTTATCGGCTGATGCTCAAGTGATGCTGATCAAGAATATATGTACATATATACACATCACTTTCTGCCTGTTACATAATGTTAAATGTCTCATGTTCACATCAACATTTTTTAAAGTTATATGCTAAAGACAACAGAAAATGTTCTTCAAAATATACAGAAATTTTTTTTTGTATTTGGAGTCAAAATTTAAAATAATATTCTTTAAAACAATAAATTTTAATCAATTATTTAACAACGTCTACTATTTTAATAGAAAAATAAGTATTAATTAGATTTGGTGACCTCTATGTTAACTGTTTGGTAAGTAAATTTTTACAAATCGGATATTTTTTTGTATATCTAAGCAATTACCTGCAGCAAGTTACATTTACCTAGATTCTCGAAATTAAAAGAAGCACAATTAAGACAAAAACGAAGAGTAATTACAGCCATCAAGCTCTTCACTTTGTGCTAACTAGACAGATTGGTTAGCTATATAAACAAGCCGGCGGTTTGGGAATGAAATCAGTCACCTTTGGTAACTTCAATCAGTCAAACCAACTCCCATCAGCTTCCAGCTCCAACTCCAATCATCAAGATGAAATCCTTCGTGTGCATCGCCCTCATCGCCTTCGCCGCCGCCGCCCTGGCTAACCCAACCAACGTGGGATCGTCCAGCGCCACCACCGGAGCCACCCAGAACTCCGAGCTGGAGGGTGAGCTGACCCGTCTCCGCAAGTCGGCCTATGGTGGCAGCTCCGGTGGATATGGCGGCTCCAGCGTGCCAGCTCCTCCTTGCCCCAAGAACTACCTGTTCAGCTGCCAGCCCAACCTCGCCCCAGTGCCATGCAGCGCTCCCGCCCCCAGCTACGGATCCGCCGGTGCCTACTCCTCCCCGGTGGCCTCCTACATCGCCCCCAACTACGGCGTTCCCCAGCAGCAGCTCTACAGCGGCTTCGTGCCCCAGAACTTCGGCTACCAGTACTAAGTATTGGCCCGCCACAGCTGCCACCTGATCCCCGTCCACGGACTAAGAACCCGACTGCTGAGATATATAAAATTAATGGATAAAAAAAATTGTATAAAAAATATTTATTGCAAATAATAATACAAAAAGAAAAAGAAATTATAAACAATTGATTTTATTATTTTCGACTTCCTTAAATAACCTTTTTTCATGGCAATAAACCAAATGCACTTAAGATTTTTAAAGAATAATGCTGACTAAGTCACAAGATTTCAGAACAATTTATTTTAAAGAGCCGCTTTTTATTAAGCGACTACATTTAAAATATCAAACAAATAAGAAAGTGTACTGGACTGTGAGATACCCGGTACCCAAGCCAATTGAAACTTAAAAAAAAAACTTAGTTTTAGAGAAAAAACTGCAAAGTCATTTAGTGTGACAATCGCCGCCCATTGCTTGATATAGATTGTAGCTTAGAGGTCTGAGTGCCGGGTTTAAGTTATTTTTGCAAGATTAGAATGAGTTTAAATCAAATGCTTATTAAGACTTTTACCTTCTTGCTTGAAATGAATAATGCTTAAGTACTTAATTATATAAAAAAGTTCTTAAATGTTGTGCTGTTATATGAAATTTCAAATAACTAACTACCTCAAGCCGTTTCGGCACAATAAATTTGTAAAAAGTGGCCCGACTGGCACCGAATTAAGTCTACCCCCTAACCTCCGATTGAACAATAATAAAAAATTAAAATTATTTTACCTAATTTCCTAATATATTTAGCTTAAAATGAGAAAAGAGAGCTAAAAGTGCTACTATTAATATATTCATATATACATACGTATATATCGGATTTTTGTTATTTTTTTGCAGTTACTGCATTTAGTTAAATTTACCTAGATTCTTGCAATTACAAAAACAATCAAAGCTAATTTTGCTGGGATGGTACTCTTTACCCCAGTTAGTGCTTGAACCAGCTAAAAATTAATAAGTTTTTTGGCATTGTTTCGCGGAAGAGTAAGAAAAGATTGCGACACATCCGAAACGCAACGAGCGAACAAAATTAACAAGTAATGCGGAAAAGTAAAAAGTGCAAACGGTTCTGTAATCCGATATCGGATCCAATCAAATAGCTGACCAATTTACACTTAAAAGAATAATCGAAAAAAAATATTTCTAAGTCTATAAGTATATTTTTAAAAACTAGTTTAGACTGTTTATTTTTATTTATTTATATTTTTGGTATTACTTTCTTAGCAACGGATACTGATTAATCATCAGTGATATTGGCTGTACATATATCCAAGTCTTAAATTTTAAAATTTTCTTTTTTTATTATTATAATTATTAATTAATAAGAATAATTAGATATTTAATTACGAGCTGTGAATAGTCAAGACAGATCGTATGTTGATGCCATTGACCCAACGGCTTTCTTATTGTTAAGAAAAATAAATTAAATGCAAATGTACAGATCAAATTTCCATTTCCAGATCAAATGGCTTTTTTATTTTAAGTGTAAGGGCGAGTCATATCCACACTGCGCTGACCTTCGGGCTTTCACAAGGCTTCGGAAAAAGTATATTCGGTGGTAGTCCCTGCCCTTTTTCCAACCCAACTTTTAAGTTCAAATTTCGTCCAGTTCCGATGAATCTTTGGTGGGCTAGTCTGCATTTATTCATTGTTTCGCTTTCCGAGGGTCATTTTTACTTATATATAACTTACTATGTAACAGGCGCCTTTTGCTGGGATAAGAAAAATATAAATAAAAAATGTTTCATAAGGAATCAATATATTTGCCTGTAGCTAAATATTTACCCATAGGGTACAGGAGTTTTTTAAGGTAGTGTCACCCAAAAATGTCCGTCTGTCCGCATGCGACAAAATATCTCTCAGAGATTTTAGATTATAGGCTGCACGCAGAGAAAAAAAACCATTTTAAACTCTGAATTTATGTAGAAAGAAACGTATCTGTTTCCTAGTTTACTGGCGGACTTGGCAATGCAGGTGATCCAATTTAAATGAAATGTCTTCTAGGGATACACCGCCTTGAAACTATTTTTGCATAAATGGAACATCAGATTTATTTAATTTTATATTTTATTTTATTTACAACACGGTGATTTGGGATCGAGGAATCTCTCAGACGAGCACACTCGTCTTAAGCTTTCTTAGTTGTTTTGTTCTGTGACGGTCTTCTTTAAAAAACTGATGGAGACTCCAAAAAAATTATAAATTTTTTTGGTCCTAGATAAAAATTTTTATCTTTTATACTTAAAACTCTTTTTAACTTTCCTTTGGAAAGAAATCCCGGTTAATTGATCGAGATATAATCTTAAAGAGAAAGATCTGCTGAAATCACTTAATAGAGGAAACAACTCAAAAGTTTTTTTTGGCAATAATCGGTTATCTTTATTCGTAGAGTTGGGTGGATTTGGACTCCTTAAAGTTCGCGGACGAAGGGAACGGCATACTGGGGCACATACTGCGAGTAGGCACCGGCAGATCCGTAGGACGGAGCTGGAGCAGAGCAGGGCACGGGCTGCAGGGAGGGCTGGCAGCTGAACAGGTAGTTCTTGGGGCACGGCGGCGATGGGATGGAAGCGGGAGCAGAGTAGGCCGGGGCAGCGGGAGCAGAGTAGGCCGGGGCAGCAGGTGCCGAGTAGGCTGGAGCAGCGGGTGCAGAGTAGGCCGGGGCAGCAGGTGCAGAGTAGGCAGGAGCAGCAGGAGCCGAGTAGGAAGGAGCAGCAGGAGCCGAGTAAGCTGGAGCAGCAGGAGCCGAGTAAGACGGGGCAGCAGGAGCCGAGTAGGAAGGAGCAGCAGGAGCAGAGTAGCTGCCGTAGGCAGAACGCGACACCCGGATGTTCTCGGCCAGTGGTGCCGGGATTAGGATGCCCTGGGTGGGCTGCAGCTGGATGGTCTCGGCAGCGACGGCGGCGAAGGCCAGAACGGCGGCGATGAGGAATTGACCAATGTAGGATGCCATGGCGGAGGGTTCTCGAGCTGTCTCTACTTGCTGCTGAAGTGGCGAACGAAGGCTGTTGACTGTTAGTTGAACTCTGGGAGCCGACCAACTTTATAGTCCACTCCGAGAACGCCGATCGCACTGAAGTACAGCGTCAGCGGGCTGTCAAAGAAATGCACATGGAAGCAGCGGCCAGCGGCCGAGTCCCAAAAACTGCTGACGACCCACAAGCCAAAAGCAGGCTGCAAACTTGGAGCAGGGTGTAGGGTGGTGCCGAGTGCCGGACGTTGGCTGCATTCGCCGTCAGTGGCCGAGATGTCGACGTTCTGGTTAGCAGTGGCCTCCATTCTGTTGACCTTAAATGCGAGCTGGCTTCCTCCCTTCGCCCAAGCTAGAGCCGCATCGATGTTCCAGTTTCTGGAGCGACCCAATGGCGAAGGCGATCAGAGCTGGTCCCACCTGCTGCCCACAAACTTCTACTCCGAGATGAATCAGCAGTACTACAGGCGATTTCGGCGACACGGCAGTGGACTAGGAGGAGGTGCAGGACAGCGGCGTCGATCTCCATTTGAATATGCTCAATATATCTGAAAAATAAATGTGTTTACTTTTGAATAAAAAGCTGCCGTGGCCAGAAAGCTCTAGAGATTTTATAGAGTGTTAAAAATAATTGTTGTCTTTATACCACAAAAAATCCTCAAGAAATAATATTGGTTAGAATTTACATGGGATGAAAGTAAAAGTTACTAGATAATAAAGTAAGTAAAAATTGATATTAAACAATAAATTTCAGTAAATGAATTGGGTTAATATGGGGAATTTAGGATCTTAACTAAACGCATATTGTATTCCTAAATTGAAATGCATCTTATCAAGTTTACTTAAAGAGACTTTTAAATGTTTCAAACTAATTAAATTTAAAAAATTGGAAATTGTATTTTTAGAAGGCGAAAAAGAGAAATATAAAATCCATTTTAAGATTTTCGAGATTGACTAGAGCCTCTAAAGAAAATCTTATTAAAATTATATTTACAAAGGGGGAATCCACTTCTCATATTTTCCCAACTAAATAAAAACTAGAAAATTGGCTTCCATTGCTTGTTCTTATACAAATAAAGAAAAATAACAGGTGCAAATAACATTATTTATTATTTATTTCTTAATAATATTAAAATGTAATTATTTAAATAAAAAGCTGCCGTGGCCAGAAAGCTCTAGAGAGTTTTAAGAGTGTTCGAAATTATTGTTGATCTTTTTTAACCAGTTTTACGACAAAACTTTCTCAAACAAAAATTACTTGTTAGAATTTAAAGGGGATGATAAATTTAATAAACTTAAATTAAATGATTTTGGTTTAAATTTTAAACTTAGGATCTTGATTAAACGTATTCTATATTCCTAAATATATGCATCTTTGCATCTTTACTTAAAAGGAATAAATGTATTAAAAAAGGTACATATAAAATCAAGTTTTACATTGCCTAGATTAACATGAGCATGAATGACTGCCGCCAGATCTTATTAAAATTATATTTAAACAGGGAATAGAATCCACTTCTCATATTTTCCAACTAAATCAAAACTAGAACCTTGGCATTCATTGCTTGATCTTATAAAAATAAAGATAAAGATAACAAATAAAGAAGGAGAACAAATGTTTCAAATATGAGCAACCAACCCTGTTCTCACTTTCAGTATTAGCCTATCGATAACCGATTGCCACAGTGGCAGCAGGGCGCATGACTGCGATGTGTTTTGACGTCACCAGGACTTCAAGGACACAACAAGCGCCTCAAACCCCAGGCTGGGATGCAACAAACGGAATAAGCTGAAAACTTGCCTGCATTAAAGTTCAGCCATGAAGTTAACTCTGCGTCGGTACTCCTGGGTGCTGATCTTCCAGTTTGCTCTGCTGGGAGTGGACTTGTTCTTCAACGCCTTTGGGCCCTCCCTGGCGAGGAATCGATTGCAGACCGCTATATTCTTCTTTGTGTGAGTATTGGAGTCCGAAATGTCACGATACTGACACCAAGTTACCTTTTGTAGCACTCAGGACGTTCTCATCATTGCGGAATATCTACTGTTCACACTGGCCCTGCACTCCACCTGCGTCTACCAGGTGGGCGCCTCGCACATTATCCTGCGTAATTGCAAGCTCTTCCTGGCCAGCATCACCATATACTTCCTGCTGTCCGCCTCCCAGCACTTCTGGATCGTGCATCAGTACAGCCAGCCGCCCGATGTCGACAATGGCCATCAGTGGCCACTGGGTCTGATTGCCCTATCCGTAAGCCAACGCATCAGTAAGTGTCGAAAGTAATCCATTGTTCCAACATCGTATTCTAAAAAGCACTATTTTTCCTTCGCAGTGTCGGTCTTTTATTATTACAGCTCCAAGTCGACCGCCCTGACTATGGCGGATCCCCGATTTAGGGAGGAGCACCTTGACTGGATTGCAGAGCAGTTGGGCAATAAGTAATTTAATCCATGAAATATATTGCCCCGAATAAGCACAAAGCACATGTAATAAATGTAAATAAAGGTCAGATAGATAGTTGTTTGAAAAGCAAAATGTGAATATTTACAATATTTACCAAACATTTAGCTTAATCCGTATAGTCCTTGAGTTCTGATCTCAAGACTAAACGAAGAAAAACTTAAAAGAGCGATCACTTTGTTCTCTTGGGTCTTTGCTCAATTGGTATTGGTAATCGTTTTGTTGGTGCTGCTTTCCTTGTACATTGCAGGCAAACAGTGAATGAGAGAGAGAGAAATAGGGCATAAACAATACTAACTTAAAGATAGCAATAGGAAATATGAGGATTGAGCGGTTCTTTTAATTCTCTTTTTAATCGTATTAGAGGAAATAAAGAGGAAACGAAGTCTCCTTTTGGGAACTTTTGATTAATAAATAATAATACTTTTGCAAGTATCTCAACACTTGTAGAGTAAAAGAGTATTCATAAATTCAAGTTTAGTATATATTGTATACTTTCATAAATTTTTTTTTTCCGTTTTAATTTGTAAATATTGCAGAGGCTTTAATAATTAATAACCATTATTAGATTACATTCATTAATACATATATATACATTTGATTCGTAGTAAGCACCATGTCTCAGTTATATATTGTTCATACTTAAAACATACTAGCCTAGAAAACAATTGGATAAAGCTTATTGGATTTAAATAACATAGTCTGCCCTTCAGCAGGATCTAGCCTAAGGTTGGTCCCTTCTTGGTTACGTTCCCGAGTAGCAGAATGGCACGCCAAAGAGCTTCTCCCAACCCTCCCCGATGGCATTAAGACAGCGCTCGGCGTTGTCATGCGTCTCGAAGTCCAACTGCCAAATCTCGCACTTGTTTTCGGTTTCGTCAATAAAGTTGATGAGGTACTTTGCGTCTGTAGTGGGCTCCACGTCCACCAAGTTGCTCATGGGCTGGCTAAGGCTCAACTCGGGGTGTATGGCTTTCTCCTGATTTTTGGCCGAAAGCCATGTAAATTTCCCATTCCCTGAGAGGTACAAATGCGACTCTGTAATCAAGAGTAGGCAGGGCACAAAGCTCTTCTTCTCCTGGTCACAACTCCACTGGCAGCTCGGAAGCAAGGCACACATCTTCAACGGCTCCCCGGAGGCAACCGACTGCAACTGAAAGGTAGTGGGTTCGATGTTCAATTTGCACTGCGCTGTCAGAGGGTGTTCTATTATAAAATAATATATAATTATTAATTAATTAATAAATAATAATAAATGACTCCACTTACCTTGCAAGTAAAGAAGCAAGCTATCTGTTCTCAGCATGTCGTACAGCAACAAGACAAATACTCCCCAATCTCTCAAGGCAAAGGACAAGCCCATTTTCCAGGGAAGCAGCTCAACAGCCATTAGCCGATCCAAGGGCACACTGACAACCTGCCTCAGCCACTTGGACACATCATCTTGGGGCGGTGCGAAGGCCTCCATAAGGTAGCATTTGCTGGTAGATACCACAACAATTCCTTCGCCAATTGCCTGTGTGGATTCGTTGTAGATGCAACCCTTGGCCACCCACGTGAAATGCTCTCCCTGCTCCTTGAACTTGCGCTGATAAAAGTAGAGCTTGAGGCGATGATCGATCTCGTTGAAGTTGGTATAGTTGAATTTGTAGGGCTGAGTGCCTTCGGCTGAATCGGCCAGCTTCTTGGCGCTGCTCATCAGCAGATTCGTGGATTGGAAGACGGATTTGAGGCCCAAGAGGCTGCCATTGGAGGGTTCAGGGGGGGCATCTGTGTTGCTGATCTGGCTGCTGCCGCCCAATGAATCCGTGAGCAGCGAAGACAGTTTATCCTTGCTCTGCTGCTCGTAGCTGGTGCATATGCTGTCCGTTACGGAGCCCGAGGAACTGCTCTCTGTCAACTGAATTTGCGCCACAGCGGGAGCTATGGGTGCGGGTGCCTCCTCCGGCCTTAGTTGTCCAAACTCGCGCTCGATAATGCTCTGCGATTGCACGATCTCTGGCTGTGGCAGATCGGAAAGCATGCCGCGCTCCACTGAGGTCTTGCGGCTGGCACTTTGCACACAGTTCGGGTCCAGCACCTCTATGCTGGACTGGCTCGGATTGGAGATGATGTCCACATCGCTCTCATTGGCCCGAAACTCCAGATCGCGATCCGTGTTTGAGCTGCCCACCACCGACTGGTTGGAGTCAAATGAGCTCTGCGAGTTGCTTATCTTCGAGCATGAACTGCTCTCGTTCAGCGAGTTGGCCGAGCCTGGTAATAGAAAATATGTTAATGGGTACGCTCATCATATCTCGGCATCGTAATGCATTTTCTAATGGAAGCAGCATGGCTCTCGATTTTTAGTAATAATTAAAACGTTTCCGTTTAAATTTTGTACAATTTATACCATTAATGTCCTAATAATACGCAAGTCCCAAAAGCATAAGTCGGTTAGCCTGCTGCTTCCCATTACCAAACCAAAGGGCAAATGCAAATTGTTTGTTAGGCAGAGGTTAACAAATAATAACGTATACTAATTGGCATATTAACTTCTTATGGTTTGCATCAAACTCCTACGCTTGGGTGTATTTTTAGCGGTTGTTAGCCTGCTCTGGTTGGCCACTAAAGTGTATAAGTTAATTTTTTGTACATCACAACCATGGTTATTGTTTCCGGTTGGTGGGTGAGAGAAAAAGTACAAGGGAACAATGTAAATATACAGAAGTTAGAGATTGGTATTTGCCATTTCACGATTTTTGTGTTTGCATGCAAAAGAAAAAAGAAAGAAATACAAATTAAATAATAAATGCGCAATATTAATATCCAAACATAAACTTAAAGGTATTAAAGTGCCGACAACTCAATGTAATGCCTTAGAAACCATAAACTTAGCACTACACAGACACAAAAAAGTCTTTAAAAGTGTTCCAGAACTTGGTCAATATAGAAAAAGAGACTGGCCAAAGACTTGCCAATGCTGTTGTTATCCTCCTTGCTTGCTACCACCACAGGCTGCTGCGGCTCCACTGCCACTTCCTCCACAATAAGGGCGGGCGAAATTTTAGGCTCGCTTGCCACTTCCACCGATTCCAGCGGTTTATCCAAAGATGTGGACAAGTCTGTGACCTCAGCCACATAGACGCTGCGGCAGTCAGGACAACGCAACTCTACGAAATGAATGAAGTTATTAGATGTAATTAAAACTCTTCAGTTTTCTGCATATTATACCCTCCGTTTTATATCGTTTGTTTTTCTGCTCAATCGTAAACTGAATTAGACAATTCACACAGCGATATATAGTTATGTTCATTTCGGTGAGATCACGCTGGGCGAGAATGTCGCGCAGCTTCTTTTCCAGCTCCTGGCATAAGGTATTCTCCACACAATATATACGCTCCTGTTTGTCCTTTCGCATCGTGTCAAAATTAATTCGTAAAGTATTCGATTTCAAACGCTCGCAGGACTCCAGGATCTTTAGACTCCATTTGGTTTTTGTCCTAAAAACAACAAACATGGTTATTTCAACAAATTAAATTATTTTTTTGCTTGAAGCAGAGTCCTTCGATTTAAAACCCGTTTACTCTTTCGTTCTTTTTATCTGCCCATCCTGGAGCTGAGAGAAAGAGACTGTCTAAGGGTGTAGCTAGAACGAAACTCTCTCGTGTGGAAGAGATAGCGAGAGAGATAGGACACACACAAGCATGTGCAAAATATCTTTCCAATTTGAAAGCGATTTTGTTTAAGTTTTAAAATTTTACCCCCATTAATGGTCTTTTCTTAAAATCGTTAAGAATTCAGAAGAATACACTGCAGAAAATCGAGGAGACTGATCTCTGAGACTTCTTGTATAAGAATATCAATGGATTTAATATGACAATCCCTGCTTTTCTACTCACCGTTCGCTTAAAGTATCCTTTTCGCGTATAAAGTTCGAGGACACAGTTAGGAACAAGGCCTCGCTAGGCTTTTGCTCATGATAGACGATATAGGTCTCCTCGTCAGGCTCCGCATCGGATACTGCAAGATATTGAAATATTACTTCATGTTGAAGAGAATACTCAAGTGGTCGAGCATGAGACTTACCTGGATCCTCGTCCTCGGCAGTATTTGAGCTGCTCGCATATAGATTTAGCAACTCGGTGTGTTTATCAAGCGGTTGATCCTCCTTCGCCGTCGGCGGAGGCTCAATGGTGCTATTTTCGATGCTCTCGTACTTCGTCTCGTCACTCTCATCACAGGTCTCGTAAATAGTTTTTTCAGCCGAATCGTTTCCTTCCCCTTCCGACTTTATGGGGGTAAGGGTATTGTCAAAATTGGAACTTAATTCGTGGGTGTTGTTTGTTGGCGTGGAGCTGAGAGCCTCCGGCTGCGGCGATGTGGAGAATTCACTGAAGAACTCGTTGAACTGCTGGCGCGCCTCGTTGCGCTCCGCCTCGGTGGGCTCTATGCCAAGCATTAGCTCAGCTTTACCGGTCTTGAGCCACTCGTTGCCGTATGTGAGACGCAGCGATTCGATTTTCTTCTTCGTTTCTAAATGGGAGGAATCGACTGTGGTTTCGGGCCTGATCTCTGCGACCTGCTGCTTGGGAACGACGATGTCTCCTGTCTCTGGCACATCTTCACTGTGCTCCTCTATTTCGACTGTCCTGACGCGACTTGAGCTCTTCTTAGAGCCTAGCCTTCGACTGCTGTTCTGCGAGGTGTCCATGGTCTCAGACTGCTCTGCCTCTGACGAGTAGTCCTTGCCCCTGATCGAGATAGAACGCTGAGAACCGAAACTGGAGAACTGCGAGCCATCGCTGGTGTTGATTGAAGCACTGGAGCTGTTAATGGATACGGAGCTACTCCTTGGTATCCGATGGCTGTTGAGCGAGCCAATGTAGCGCCACTTTTGGCTGCCCGTCAGACTCTTCTCCGCCTTCGATAGTGGCTCAAAGTCAAGGATAAACTTCACGGTGGCCGAGTTCTTGTGCAGATACTGTGCCGTCGCCTGCCGATGCTTGGGATTGCAGGCCATTGGGTTTCCCTGCAGGTTCAATATGGTCAGAGTAACCAAAGCACTCAGCGGCAGCAGTTGCGAGTGCTCCAACAGACAGTTGTCCGACAGATCCAGATGGCTTAAGGCATCCAGCTTGGCCACATCCAGCAGCTCCTCCACATAGTTGTTGCTGATGTTTAGGAGCTGCAGCCGCTTGCAGGCCTCCATGTGGAACTGCGGCAGATGCGTGAGGCAGTTGTAGCTTAGGTCTAGAGTCTTCAAATGTGGCAGCCACTTGATGGCGGCCACGCTGGTCAGCTTGTTGTGCCTCAAGCTCAAGTGTTGCAGATGCTGGGCGAACTCCAGGGCCGTGTCCACGCTGCGCAAGCTGTTGTAGCTGAAGTCGGCCGACTGCAACTCGTTCCACACGAAGCCATTGGAGTTGTCACCGCCGCAACGCGTGATAATGTCGTCCACACTGGCCAAGCTCTTGATGCAGATCAAGTGCTGCAGCTGACCGCGCAGTGGCTGGATGCCCACCACCTGGCCGATATTGATCTTGTGCACTTCCAGTCGCCTCAAGGCCCTGAACTTGGCTATGTCAATGGCACCCTCGAAGTACAGCTCGCTGGGGAAGTAGGTCAGCTTGAGCAGCGTCGTCTTTTGCACAAAGTCGTGCAGCAGCTGCAGGTCGGGGAAGACGCTGGACTTGGCATTGATTGATTTCACGACCTGAAAGGACAGCTGCTGCTGCGTATGGGAGCCAGCGCCAGCACTGATCTCAGTGTCCGCGATCAAAGTGAAGGAGTCGTTTAGCGCCCGCAACAGGGAACCTATGGCGGGGAGTAGAGGGAATAAATAGTCGAAAGCAAATCAGCCAAGGCCTGCATGCATGTTTTGCGTTCCGCTGCTTCCTCACCTGATAACGTCAAGGTAAACTCGGAGCTGAGGATTTTGTCGCCGTTCTGGCGCATCAGGTTGGCCAGCTCGGTGATTTTTTGCGGATCCATGATTGCCAATCCCATGCGATGAGTGACTGCAAAATAGAATCTATTACTTAGAGCACAGAGATCTGGCAAATGCGTAATGCACCAGTTTCGATTCTCAACACTAATATACACTAATATTTGCAGCCGTGGAAGAGGTAACAAAGAAAAATATGTATGACGACATTCAGCATGTCAGCACTAACGCACCAGCTTTATATATAGATTGTGGTTTGCAGCGGGAGCGGGATCATTGTTTGCCGTCCTTGGAACGTCTGTGTGGTCAATAGCAGCGTAGGAATATTCTACTTTTTTCCACTTTAACAATGCAAATAAAATTTCTACGTTTGTTATGCGTCTTCTTCTTGCTATTTGAACATTCAGAGGTAATCGGCTAGGGGTGGTGGGGCTGTTAGAGATGGTACCATCGATTAAAACAGAATCACAGCCTGTATTGAAAAACCGTCAGATATAATACCACAATTGATTTATTTGAAACTCGGAAATCTGAAATTGGAAACGTTCAATTTATTATATTGAAGATATATATATTTATTTTATTCTGTTGTTCTTTCATCGCCATAGTCTATCCATTCTCCTGTTTACCTATCGCGACTTAGTAGCTAGTTACCCGGTGACCATTAGAATAATTAAAAAATGATTTTACTCTCTTCTCTCTGAAGGGTACCAAACAAATTAAATCACTGATCAACTAAATAAATATGCCTAGTCACAGAGCCCTGATCACGACTCGAAGTCCGAATTAAAGTTTATACATATATTAAAAGACAATGGTTAATTTTGAAGAAAACATTTTCATGTCATATCCACACGGCTGAAGTTTATGGAATTTGTCTACCTACATATGTTTATAAACCCAGGAGAAGAACGCTTCTAGAGTTTTTCTTTTTTCGCCTTTTATTAAACCATACAAAAGTCGCTGGACTTAGTTAATAAGTTTGTTCCTGATTTGTGGTGACCGAGGGATAAAACGAAGTCCGATGGATTTAACCCTTGAGCGTCGCTTCGAGTTCGTTGGTGGCCAGTAGTTCCTTGATGATGTCCAGTCCGCCAATCAATTCGCCCTTGACGTACACCTGCGGGTACGTGGGCCAGTCGGAGAATGTTTTAAGGCCCTGGCGCACCTCTTCATCGCCCAGGATGTCAAAGGTTTCATACGGCAAACTGTGGAAGAAAAGTTTTCAGTCAAAAAATGGGATATCGAATTGGCGACCAAAGCTTACTTTGTGTCGTTTACAATCGCAATGAGCTGCTTGGAGAATCCACAGCGCGGACCATTGCGGTCGCCCTTCATGAATATCATCAACGGAGCTGTGTTGATCAAGGCCTTCAGGCGCTCCTCCAGCGTTTGACCCGTTGACGCAGCACTACTGGCACTTTCAGCCAACTTCTTGGATTTGCTACTAATCGCGGCAATGTCCACACCGTCGACGCGGTCCACCGCCGATCCCTTCGCGAAGAAGATGACTGTGGGAACAGCTTCGATCTTGGAGAATTCATATAATTAGTATGGAATCTCTGTGCACACAAGCCTGCTGCCGACTTACTTGGTGCTTCATGGAAATCTCTGGAAATTGTTCGGCATTTAGGCTGATGAATTGCAGTTTGTCGCCTGTTATCTTCGATAGCTCCTCCAGCGCATCTTTCACTTGTCCACATTGCTCGGCCCAGTCGGCGGCAAATAGCGCCACGGTCGTTTTGTCCGCATTTATGCGCTTCTGGTATTCCTCGGCTTCTGTCACGATCACAACAGGCATCTTTTATTTATATTTTAATGTAATTTACAGAGAAAAATTCAGTAAATTGAAAAAAAGCAGGCCGAATATCAGCTGGGTATAGTGCTGTGAAGCAATTTTTTATGGACAGTGTTGACAAGTACTATTAAGAGTATTTTTTTTATGTACACTTTATATTATAAGCCATTGTTTGTCTATCTCTCTATTATGAATTAAATATGGTTTATCAAAGAAGTAGTTACAGTCCTCGGGTGTTTATTTACAATTTAACAATAAACTATGCTTACTACAAGTTTTTATATTGCCAGAAACTTTATAAACGATCCGTGGATCTAGTATTTGTACGGTTTTAGTATTTTTTTTAAAGCCCGGCGGTATGCGTTAACGACCAAGACACGGTCACGCTGGCTGCAACACGTGCAGGCCGCATTCAATACACACAGCACAATAATTTTTCGCAAATTAAAGTTGAATTAGCCGAATAATGGTAACGCGCAAGAAGCCAGTCAAGCGCAGCGCCGAGGCAGCGGCCATCGACAACGACGAGGATGAGGCGGCGACTCAAGCCAAGGTGCCCAAGGAGGTGCTGGTCGTCGCCCAAGAGGTAAAGATTGTTCGGGCCCTGGCCTGCAACGATGTGGCCCAACGGAATCGCCAGGTCCGCAAGCTACGGAAGTGGTTCAAGCTGAGGGCTAGCAGTTCATACCCTTTCACCGAGGAGGACTTCATGCGGATCTGGAAGGGTCTGTACTACACCATGTGGATGTCAGACAAGCCGCTGGTTCAGGAGGAACTGGCCGAGCAGCTGGCCCAGATGGTGGACAGCTTTGACGGCAACACGGCCTGCAGCTTGGCCTACTTCAGTGCATTCATGCGCACCATGTGCCAGGAGTTCTTTGGCATCGATCAATGGCGCATGGACAAATTCCTAATGCTCGTCCGTCGCATGCTGCGGTACGTGCTGCGGCTGCTCAAGCAGAGTAAATGGTCAGCGGAGCTGATCACAGACTTCAACAACAGCATGCAGCAGTCCGTCCTTTCCGAGCAGCCCAAAAGTCGCGGCCTCACCATGCACTATTTGGACATTTTCTTCGAAGAACTGGCCAAAGCGGCCGATGGCGAAATCAGTGCCGCCCAGGTCAATATCTTCTTGCGTCCGTTCGTCACCTATGTGGCCACGCAGCGCGATCCCAAGCTGGTGGCCCAGTGCCGGACAAGAGTGCTGTACCATCTACTGTATCAGAGCGACCTGGGACGTGAATACAGCGAAAAATACAATGCCTGGAAGCTTATGGGCTTCCCTACGGCCTCGATCGATGACATTGAAAAGCTTGACTCTGGCTTCGACGAGGAGGAAGATGAGGTTAACGCTGACGAAGAGCCACCACGGCCCACTGCCCTCGATCCCCGTGCGGGCAATGTAGATGTGCACATGCCAGAGCTGCCCCTCAACGCCGATTGCGTGCTGGATGAACTGCAGACCCTGATCCGCACAAGCGAATTCAACAGCAAGCGGCGCAAGGCCGTGCGCAAGCTGATCCAGATTTTTGAGACTTATAAGGGCGGCGAGTTCCCACTGGGTGTGCGCACCATGCCAAAGGTGGAGGGCCAAACTCTGGCGGAAATGGTGGAACAGAAGGTGAACGACATCGAGAAGATGGAGGACGAGGTCTTTGGCACTGGCAGAAAACTCAAGAAGCTCAACAAGTCGAAGCGCAAGCGGCTCCTGCAGTCCATTAACTTTGAGGAGGTGGACGAGCACAACTACGACGAGGTCATCGCCAAGGCCTTGCCGCCGGAGCTGCAGAAGAAGGTGAAGCATAATGCAAAGGTGCGTTCCAGCATCAACAACGCCTGGGTGGTGGAAAAAGTCAATGAGGCTGATGAGGCACCGGATGCAAAGAAGGAAAAGACGGATGCCAAGCCCAAGCCCAAGGCAAAGAAAGCGAAAAAAGATGAACAGACGAATTTGAAGAAACAAGAGCAGACGAAGGCGAAGCAAGGAGAGCAGCCGAAGTCCAAGAAGGAGCAACAGACCAAGGTCCAAAAGGAGGAGCTGTCCCTTCCAAAATTAGAAGAACAGCAGCCGAAGCAGCCAAAAAAGGATGAGCAGCCGAAGACTACGACGGCCACGCCCGAAGCCGAGGCCGATCCACAGACAAAGACTGCCGGGCTGGTGGATAAGGAAACACCCAAGGCCACTCCAAAGCCAGCCAACGGCTGGGACGCCCCTTTGGAGCATGGAGAGCAGGAAATCTTCGTTCCCTCGCGCAAACAACAACTGAAGCAGGCCAACAGCAAGCTGCTGCAGAAGACTAGTAATACGCCAGTGGCGCGACCTCAGTTTGCCACTCCGCAGCAGCCGGCCAGTGCCAAGCGGGTCCGGATCATGACCAAGTGCAACAGCGAGTATTCCAAGAACGACTACAACCGCCAATTGAAGCTGTCGCCCCAGTTACCCTACGACGCTCACCGATTACCAGGCAAGAGTGCCCTCAAGCCGCATGTGCTGCCAGGTCCGATTCATCCTAATTTCAAAGTGAAGCGCCTTTTCAATGACACTCTGTGACATCGCGTGGAGCGGGTGGGAACGGGATTGGGGCAGGATGAGGATCAGGAGCATTAATAATAATATATCCCCAGAAGTTCTGCCCTCCGGCTCTCCAATAGATATCAGCCGATTGTACGGGAGCAGTTTATGTCTACCGATATGTCTTTGGAGAACAAGGAAGAGCTGCTTCCTCTTTACATGTCTTATGGTGGTCTTACATAAAGTCTTAACTTACTTAATTTGCGCGTAAAGCTTTCTTCCAGGAAATACTTTCATAACTTGAATGATAAAAACATCGTTAAATACAAAATTGATGTTTTTTTTTTTTTGCTTTGCTGCTTCAACTCGGCAATGTCTAATTTTTTAAAGTTTGCTACTTTTATGAGATCGTATAAGACATGTACTTGACGTCATCCCTTAACCTTTTAGTAGTTACAATTACATCTTAATGTACTATTGCTTGTAGGCCATTTTATGTTCAAGCTATCCTCCGAGTTGATATTGAAATAAAAGCAAACGTAGTCTATGTAACATGAGATACAAAGTACTTGCCTTTTATTCCTTATAAGGGTGCCCGGTAAGTTATGTTTCGTGACTCCTTACCTTGCAATTTTATTTTTTGTAACTCTCTGAAATGCTTGGGTTATTGATTTAACTATAACTTATGTCAGAAGCTTGCAACGCAGTGAGGGATCAGCATCAACGGCCGAGTGGATCTAGTTATGATCGTATTTTAAAAGCTTTACCAAGAGTTTAATTTCAATTGCTGTAAGTAAATATATTCACATATACATATATGTATGTAAGTCTGAGCGGGTCGGTTCGGACGTTTTTACGATAGAGCTGTCATTGGAAATTAAAACTTAGAAGAAATAAGTCGTCCTTTTTTAACATATTTGCAATTCGTTATTATTTATGGTTTAAGAATTATGATTTTATTATTATGAAAATCGGATATCTATATCATAGATCAACGGAGGCATGACGCCCAAAATATCAGTTATGTGTATTCGGTATTTGGTCCTTCTTTAAAGTTATAGCAATTTAAAGTGACCGCTCTTGCACTAGCCGGCTCCTGCAATGTTTTAATACCCGGTACCCATAGAGTACAAGGGTATTCTAAGTTAGTGCCAATCGAGAATGTATGTAACAGGCAGAAGGAGGCATCTCCGACCCCATAAAGTATATATATTCTTGATCAGCATCACCAGCCGAGTCGATTTAGCCATGTCCGTCTGTCCGTCCATCCGTCCGTGTGAAACAACAGATCTCAGAGACTACAAGAGCATTGGAATCTATTGCACGCAGATCAAGTTTGTTTGAAAATTTGGTCACGCCCACTTCCGCCCCCAAAAATCGTAAAAAATTGTATATAACCTATAGTCGTAATTTTTGGCTTAAAGTAAATAGAAATAAGTAGGCATATGCGAACGTTTTCTGAAAATTTGAGTAAAATCGGATGATAAACATGGAAGTTATTAAACAATAAAGTTTGTATGTATTTCTTCTTCTTTTTCTGAGCCACAAAGGCAGTAGCGAAAAAAAGTGTTGCGTGCTTTCGGGCGCAGTATTAATTCGTAATGCAGCTGCGTACAGCTGCAGAATTTGTCTTTTTTGAACATTGCTCAACTTCATTTGCTCAGCTTCATTTGTCAACATTTTGTTTTTTCCATGTCCATGTGCCATTTAATTTCATGCACAATACTTTGGGTACCGGGTATCTCATAGTCGGTCACACTCGACTGCAGTGGAGTATTGGATTTTTGCGTTCGATACATTTGATTATATTCTTTTGTTAATACATAAAATTCTGCATTTAACCGAAAATAAATTGTTTTCCTTAACCTATCAGAGGCTGAGCAATCGGTTGTCAAAATTACAACATATTTTCTGTGTCTTTAAAAAAATAAGAAAATTCGGTTTTTTGAGAATTTTGAAATAATAAATTATTTCCTTAAACGAAAATATACTTCAAAAATGGTATGCATTCTTTAAGATAATATATTTAACTATTTTTTCCCCTCCCGCTAGCCACAAAAAAACATTGCCCCGAAAATAGACAGCACGGAACTAAAAATCCCAAGTTTGAATTCTCAGGTACGCACGTTTAAATAGGCGCTAATGTTGGTTTATTGATCCGTAGAGCAAAGCCACTGACGAGATCGAATGGTGTCGATCGAAACGAGTCTGGCAACGCGCTTTACAACAACGTTCTGTGTGTGATCTTGGCATATAGTCGAGTCATTAAATATGTTACGTATGAGAAGTTAAGCCGATTAGACCTCGAGTTAGCTAGAACTCCTCAATATGCCCAATATGCCTCAATATGCTCAATATGCTACAATGCCCTTGCAGGGTATTATAATTTTGTCCAGAAGTGAAGGAAGCATCTCTGATCCCATAAAGTATATACATATATTCTTGATCAGCATCACCAGCCGAGTCGATCTAGCCATGTCCGTCTGTCCGTCTGCCCGTTGCTACGCAAACTAGTCTCTCAGTGGCAGATAGTCTTCTTTCTATTGCAGCTAGTATATATGTCGGAACGGCTGGAATCGGACCACTACATCTCATAGCTGCGATAGGAATGATTGGAAAATGAATGGAACAAAAATTATAACTTCTTTGTTTTTTATCGTATTTTTATAAATTTCTTGATGTGTACTAATCTTAATGGATAAGACAAAAAATAACAAATAAAAAACAGTGTTTTTTTTTTAGTATTTTTTCTGAACATTTTTTGAGTTTTTATAAAGCTTAGCAAAGCCGATGTAAACAAGATTTTGTGAGATTTTTAAGTCTATAATTATACCTAAATTACAATAAAAATTTTAAAAAAATTTGTGATTTCTGGTAAAAAATTTAATAAATTTTACTATTTCTTATATGGCAGCTATATCATATAGTAGTCCAATTTTAATCAATTTTTTTTTTTAATCTAGAATAATTTTAAACTTCTTACCTAAAAGTTTGGTTTAAAAATTCTTAAAAACAAAAAAAAAAAATGTATACCAAAACAAAAGTAAGAAAATTATTTTTAATTTTAAAAATTAAAAAAATCTTTAACTTAAAAACAGACGTTTTCTGGACAGGCGGACGTGGCAAAATCGACTCGGCTGGTGATGCTAATCAAGAACATATATGTATATTTTTTGGGGTTGGAGATGCATCCATCACTGCGTTGCTTTAATCCCATGACTATAATTAAATTAAATGATCTTTTTAAATTTGAATCCGATATCTTTAAAATCAACGAAAATCGACTCATTTGGCCTGATCTTTCCTATGGCAGCTAAAAGATATAGTGGTCCGAGTTGGGTGAAATTTTAAATGTATGGCTATATTGAAATTAAAAGACGATCTATGGAGGCTATAAGATACAGTGGTCCAATTTGGATGAAATTTAAATCCTATGACAATAATTAAATAAACGGATCAAACATTAAATTTGAATCCGATATCTTTAAAATCGACGAAATTCCACTCATTTAACCCGATCATTCCTATGGCAGCTATAAGATATAGTGGTCCGATTTGAATAAAATTTAAAATGTACGGCTATACTTAAATAAAAGACCATTATCTAAGTTTTAATCCGATATCTTTAAAAATACCGAAAGTCGGCCCATTTGGTCTGATCGTTCCTATGGAGGCTATAAGATACAGTGGTCTGATTTGGATGAAATTTAAATCCTATGACTATAATTATGTAAATAAACGGATCACAAAGTAAATTTGAATCCGATATCTTTAAAATCAACGAATCATTCCTATGGCAGCTATAAGATATAGTGGTCCGATTTGACTGAAATGTTAAATATATGGCTAAATTTAAATGAAAAGACCATTAACTAGGTTTTAATTCGATATCTTCAAAAACAACGAGAATCGGCTGATTTGGCCCGATCATTCCTATGGCATTTATAAGATAAAGTGGTCCGATATTTAAATTAACAGACCATTTACTAAGTTTTAATTCGATTTCTTTAAAAACACCGAAAGTCGGCCCATTTTGTCCGATTGTTCCTATCGCAGCTATTAGATATAGTGGTCCGATCTGTCCCGTTCCGACTTAGTGTCGGTGCAAAGTTCTGTTCAAAATTATAATAGCCTGCAAGGGTATAAAAACGTTTTAAATCTTTGGTTTCTTATTTTTATCATGTGAGTGTTAAAAAAAAACTTTTGATATCAAACGAAAACAACTCTTAAGGGGGGTGAGTAGTAACATTAACTAAAAATATGTTACAAATAATTTAATTAGTTTCGTTTTCAGCGCTAAGTTTAAAAATACCTTGCCTTGAAACTATAGACTTCTACCAGCGTGCCGACCATTTAAATTATTGGTTATATATTTTTTGTTAATGTGGGGCAACCAGGTAAAGGCTCACAGCCTTTCCAGTCATTTGGTTTGTTCCCAAAGTTCCAACAGACTCTATCACAATATTCGAAAACAATTATGTCTGATTTTGACGTGTGCAAAAGCGACAAGCGCTTGTGGTTTTATCAAACTATAATAATTGAAACATATTTCGCATATACAATTTTAGTTTCACTCCCATTTGCAAAGCTGATTGAAACTTAAATACCTCCCTCAAAACGTCAATTTTTTATGAATGCAATATTTTCAATTGTGCCGGCTTGCACATACAAATAGTTACTTGCAAGAATATTTTTCTTGCACTATAATGTGGAGAAAATGTAGCAAAGTATAAGTGACCAGCCAACATCTAGAATTAAGGAACAGTTTTCAGCAACAAAAATGTATGGATATTGATTCTATTAGTGTCAAGCCTTAAGAAGAAAAATTCAAGAGTGCAAAGACTTATTTAAACTAATTCCTAGCAACGAAAAAGCTTGTTAAGGAAGTTCATGACATTTCCGGGCTTGTGTCCTAATGACATAAAATAAGGATTTTTCATATGCCAGATGGAGATTTATTTCACTCTTCTCTTTTCATATCCTGGCGGAGATTTTGCCATTGATATATTTATCAATTATAATGAAAAACGATGGATACAAATGGTATTAATAAATTTAAACGTACATAACATGTAAAACATGTAAAAACAATAAGATTCCTTAGGTGCAATGGATACTTGTCCAGCCTTTTTTAAATAGATCCGCTTCCACGTCAAAAAGCTTGCCAAATTAAGACTAAACATAGAATAGGCCTAACAAAATCTTTGAAAAATAAAAATAATTAATATTATGAAAGCATTATTGAATTTCAATTTAAAAATAAAACCGCAATGCGATGATGATAAAGAAAAAGATAATTGCGCTTAAGACAAACCTCCTAAAGGATCAACAATTAGTAAATTGTTTGAATTGTGAATCGTTTGAATTGTGAATTGTTGTTGAATTAGAAAATGTATTGTTATACAACCAACAAGCCATGCTAAAATGTGTGAAATGCTTAGAGAATTTAATCGAATCCCGCCAGCAAGCTGATTTGCAAAATGTTTGCCTAATCTGCAGAGCTATTGGTCAAGCAATCGCTACAAATATTTATTTAAATAAGTGAATTAATTCCAATAAGTGCACGTGAATGGAAATTCCTAATCAATTTTATTTTGGAACTAGACTATATTGTGTTGTATAAGATATAAAGAAGCATTTCTTAAATTAAAAACCTCTACTTTTATATTTATATAAATTGCATTTCCGGTTCCATTCTTGCAATATAATCCGAGATATAAAGATTTTTTTAGTTTATATTATATTACTTAGTTGAAATAGCCTTACTGACTTAAAATGAAAATTATTTTTATTTTATTTCAGACATATCGCATACAATTTTTTTTATTAACGATGAAACCTTTCTTACGTTTGACCCAATCTATAATATTTTCTATAATATAATCTATTTTCTATTAATATAATCTATAATTATTTCTTGAAGTATTAATATATAAATAAATTAAATTCAATTTCTGTTTTTTTGTTAAGAATGCAATGATATCTAAGAACTAGATTTAATTTATGGATAATATAATGAATAACATTATACAAGACCCTCGAAACATTATAATATTAAACATTGTTAATAACAAGCAAGACAAACAAGAGAAACTGGCTTAAACAATTTTTTGCGATTTTTGCTAATAGACTTAACATTACACTGTTACGGCCCCAGATCCAGGCGAAATCATTTTAACTCACTAAGTCCCCACTCAATGTTACCGCGCTTGGCTGTGGTCTCCGAGACTTGAGCTTACAGATTCTGTTGGGTATTTCTGTTCTGTGAGTGCACTCCACATACCACTGAGCGGACTCAATTGCATTTAAGAGAGCCATTCCGCTGCAGTTGGTAAGGGAGAGCACGAATGCGCTCACTCAACGAGAGCTCTCACTCTAAATTTGGCCGAGGCCGAGCACATCGTTGCATTGAGTTCACTCGATTTTAAGAGTGATAGCTGGATGAAAGACGTGTTAAAAAGGTATTATCTCGTTTTGAGTACCTCAGCCGTAGGCTGTACGATTTAAGGCATTGTTGGTTTTAGCTGGATTTAATTAAATTTCCTAGAAAATTTCTTAAAGCCTAAACTCAAGTTTAGAAAAGTTGAGTTGAGTTGATGCAATCATAATGTTTTATGTTTTAGTATCTAAATCGATTTTGTCATAAAAGAAGGTCATAATAAATCTGTGACTTTTAATTATCTGATGCATTTTCTAGTCGCATTTAATTAATTGATTCAAAATGCAATTTAAAACCATTTTGTTCTCATCCATGCAAAATGAACTTCCGATCCCCATTCAATTGAGTTGTTTGAATGATAAATTTGCACAATAATTGAATATTTGCCAAAGCACGAATCGCAGGATGATGGAGAGGTGTGTGTGGTGAGAGTGGTGTGTGGTGGACGCGACATGTTCATAAATCTGTATAATTTGATAGCCTGCAACAATATGACTATGTGCGGACAATACAGGAATTCATTTCCTCGAGGATAACATCTGTTCAGTAGTGTTGCAACACGATTGAACAAATTAAGTTTCGTACGGTCCCAGGGCTAGGACCAGGACCGACAGCAGCAGGCACAGGACACGTTAACTTTCTACACATTTGATGCGTGTTTTGCCTGGCTTCCTTCTGGTGTCCCTCGCCCTCAATTCGATCCCAGATCCCATCCTTCACAATTCCTGTTGACAATCTGTTTAAGTTGCGTAAATCTCAGCCAAACAAGTAAGTGCAACAAATATGTCCAACTAGACACACACACAGAACACACAGCAAGCACTCTACATGAGTTGTGTGTCTATCGAACTGCATGGAATCCATTTCCATTCCTCCCGAACAGCCCGAAACCTGCGCTTCGTCGCCTTGGCACCTTGTTTCCCTCCGAGTGTTGTATGCATGTCGTGTGTATTAAAACTTGTCGAAATTTTATTCAATTTACGTGCACTTAGGCGACGATTGTGCATTAAGATATGACGCAGAACTCGAGCCAGTGCACAGCTGATCCAATCCACCGACCTACAGCATCCTCCCCTTCCTACCGCCTACGCCTTCGTCTTATCCGAGTGCTCCGTAATAGATGCGGATACGTGTTGGTGTCGGCAGACTAAGGCCAGATACATCTAAGTAATTGAGCACAGAATGGCTACCCCTTTCCAATGGTGCTTAAATGTATATCCGAATATCTAGACTTGAAAAAATAGATTTTGCTTCTGTATCTCTTTGGTAATTTTTTATTTCAAATTGAAGAACCGAAAAACTGAATTACCTAAAAAGATACAAAGATATAAATTAAATTAAACATTAAAATTAAAGTACGTAGCTGGTTGTATATCGAGAGGAAATATCTGATATTATATATCGACAAAAGAGCGCGCTCAAAATCGAAATTTAAAATATATCGAAATTGATCGATATATAGATAATTCTACATTTTCTGCCATTCCTAGTTCGTAAAAAAATATTTTAATTTGAAAACAATATTTAAGTTTGTTTTAGCTTAGACTTGCATACTTTCTGATGGCATTTTAATTGATTTCAAATCCAAAGCAATTGTCATATGCCGGTTGTTTTTTTTTTAATTCTTAAAAACTTCTAAGAGAAATACTTTAAAATATATGAATACTTCAAATTAAATTATGAAATTATAAAAGTAAATTTGTTCTTTATTTAAATTTAGGTTTGGCCGAGTTTCATATTCAATATTCTTCTCTAAAAGGGTGCAACTGGAAGACTTGTAGTACCTATTGCCCAAAATTAAGTACTTGATTGTTCCAGACAGGGGTGTACATCGAATTTTATTATTAACTTGAAGGGGGTTTTCAATATTTTGCATGGAAGCTACAAGAATGTTGAATAAAGGCTCTGTGTTACATTATAAAATGATTTGTTTTGACAAATTTAAGGGAATATATATTTGTTACAATTTATTTTCCCCTCTTTAATATTTCCATGGCTTCCCGGCCCAGCCCTCTTCTACTATTTTTAGTTCTCTAATGTGTCGCTGTAGGCGCACTTAATTCTATTTTTAACCAATCAAGAAGGCGTCTTCGGATTGTACCTTTCGCGCGACTATATAAGCCCAAGCCAGAAGCGCACTTAGAGTAAAAGGCACCCGATCAGGAACGGATTCCCTAGCTATGTGGCTCGCTAAGATCGTGGTTTTTTCGCTCCTTTGCTCCCTAATACCACCGCTGGAGGCTTTCCAAAACTGCGGAGAGGACAAGCAATGTGTGCCCTATGAGCGATGCAACGAGGGCTTGACCGTCGACGGAAAGTTCTACCCGGATCGAAGTCGGACGATGCTGGATGAGAACTGCCACTATATGGAAAAGTGCTGCAATAACCATGATACTGTAAGTGGAGCACCGAATGTTCTCGGCTTTAAAAAAGAAATCTGTTCGGATACGGCCCTTATATAAATTTAATATATTGAATCATATAACAAATTTCGAAAAGTTTGAGTTTTTGAGTATAATAGCTTCAAAGGAAGTTTTGGTTTCTCTCTAGAATCTTCCCAGTGCGCAATTGCCAAAAGCCATGCAATGCTTTGCTTTCTTCTAAAATTTAAATATTCAGAAATCTTGTTTTTTCTAAGAAAAATCTGTAATTAATACCTACAGCTCCCCACACCTTCACTTTTGGAAGACAGCTACAACTGCAGCTGTGGCGGCCGCCTTGATCTCTGGTATTATCTGCGGCCGCTGGGCTACAAGCAGCAGGAGGCGAAGTTTGGCGAGTTTCCTTGGCTGGTGGCCATCTATGCCAAGGACGGTTACCTGTGCAGCGGAGCACTTATCACACCTGTGGCAGTGATCACAACGGCCTACTGCGTCCAGCTCGAACAGGCGGATAAGCTGCGTGTGGTGGCCGGCGAGTGGGATGCCGCCGTGGAGCTGGAGCCCCAGCCGCACCAGGAGAGATCGGTGATTGAGCTCGTGCTGCACCCCAACTACACGCAAATGCCGCTGGTCCACAACATAGCGATGCTTCTGGTGGACCAGGCGTCACCCTTCCGGCTGAGCCCCAACGTCCAGCCCATTTGCCTGCCGCCACCGCAAATGGTGTACAACTACAGCCAGTGCTATGTGTCCGGCTGGCAGAGGAGGGACTTCGGTGGGCCGGCAGTACTGCCCAAGCGATGGACTCTCTACGCCTTGCCGCCCGACCAGTGCAGGGCCAAGCTGCGACTCTCTGCCTTGGGGCGGTGGCACTCCCACAATGAGTCACTATTGTGCGCGGGCGGCGACAAGGGTGACTTCGTTTGCGGAGACGTCGACATGGCCGGGGTGCCTCTGATGTGTCCGCTGCCAGGCCGCGATGACCGCTTCCTCCTAGCCGGGCTGCTGGCCAGGCCGGTCCGCTGCGACGGCTCCCAGTTGCTGGGGATTTACACGAATGTCCAGTTCTACCGACAGTGGATCGATCAGAAGCTGAGGGAACGCGATCTCGACATAAGGCACTATATGGTGTAGGATGATCGGCAAAACAAATAAACCAAACGAAAGCCCTGTTTATATTCTGGGAACATGGCTTGAACACAGTTACTTCTCTAAGTCACATTTCTAGAAATAACAAAAGGCGTATCGGTTCGGTTACTTATATATGGAATTACAAAGTACAGGTGCAAAGTCGTTTACCTTTAAACTGAACTAGGCTTCCCTCTATTGTAAAAAAACCCAACCGAAGTCCGGCTTATAAAAGGGCTGAGCAGGTGTTCCCTGCCACACAGCTGGGCCGGACTCCCCCATGGGCACCCAACAAATCTGTCTGCTGATGCAGTTGCTGGGATTTTATCTGGCCTCTACTCGTGGCCAAGTGTTCTTCAGGGAGGAGCAGTACGAGGATGACTTTGTGGACGTGGACTTTAAGGACTGCCCCCAGTGCGAGCATAACTACCGAAACTTTGTCTTTATATTGAAGAACTCGGAGGAGGCAGCCGCTTCCATCTATCCCTATGTTGCCTGCATAATGTGGCTGATCTTGGCGGCCCTGGTGATCTGTCAGCGATGGATGCAAATGAAGCAGAAGTTGTAGCCACAGTGCAGTTATTATTAAAAATTAAATATTAAAAATAAATATTAAAAATGTAAATGACTCTAATTTTGAGCTAATAGGTGATAGAACTAAGTCCCTTAATCTTTAGACTAATACAAATGTTAACGACTTTTATTAATAATGAGTTTTTACACTTTAAATAAAGTCGCTTAGCCTTAAATCGCTTAGCATAAGCCTTGTAGCTAAAGGCGATTGTCGTTGGAGCTCATTCCTCTTTTTTATTATCCTTAAAAGGCGTCAAAGCTGTAAATGAACTATAATTGATGGTAAGTATGGAAGCGTTTCCTGCCTGGCTGACGTTCTGGTTGTTCGCTTCGGGACTCTCATTTGTCCCAATGGGGCAGAAAAGAGAAACGGATTTGGACAACTCCTGTTGAATTATGGCTGCGCGATATGTGGTCGCTGTTTTGCATATTCTTGTCCACCCCATGGCCGTTGTCCTTGGTGCCTGCCTAAATTGAAAATTGAAAAATTGCTTATTGCAAATTTGTTGCCCGCAATCGCTTGGCCATTCGACTCGGAAAAGCAGAAAAGAGAACCGAAATAGCGTTACATGCTCTTTGCTCTTTTGAACTTCCGTTTGCCATTTCGGGGTATTGCACGTGCCGGACAGCGGACAGCGGACAGCGGACTCTGGCCTTTTGGACTCCGTACTCCGGACTAAGGACTGCAGGAGACGGACAGCGGACAGCGGACAGCGGACTGCGGAATACGGAATACGGAAGGATCCGCTGTCCACCCGCTGGCTGTTGCTGCAACGTTTTCCTGTGCGAGAATTTAGCAATATATTTTTCTTACTCCGTTTGACGTCTCTCGTATCTGGCCAACTGCAACATCCAGCAGCAACTAGTGATGCGGCAAGCTATTTAAAAAAAAATGGGACAAATGGAAAGCAAATATTTACATTTTTATATACGATTTGTTCTGTCTTAAGATTACTTTGAATATCAGAAATTAAAGGAGGTATTTCAAGTAATACTCTTGTGGCTTAGTTATTTATGGTTGAGCTTACGGGGCTCTAGAAAATAAGAAACAAATATAAATATAATTATAGTATATATAAAGGTAAATTAAGGGGACTCCTCCCTTTCGATTACCAAGGTCATGTAGAAAAATCTCTTACTTTTAAGGGAAAATAAAAAATAAAAGCAGAAATTTAAGGAGGGTTTCAAGTAATACTTCTGAGGCATAGTTATTTATGGTTGAACTTACTGGGCTCTAGAAAATAATAAACAAATATTGCTAAGGGAGTTTTTTTAATAATAAAATATATAAATGAAAAATTAAAGGAACTTCTTCCTTTCCATTTTCAATGTCATGTAGAAAAATCTCCTACCTAAGAGGGAAAAATATGGATTTTCCCATCTCGACGACTTTAAAGAGGGCACATCTGTCCGGAAAATGGGAAAATTGTCAGCACTGGATGCGATGCAACTACCGTGGCATTGGCAATGGCAATAGCAATAGCCAAAGCGAACAGCACGTTAAAGGAAAATAGAAAACTTTTGCATATTTTGTACTTTATGCTTGAAATATTTATGATCTCATGCAATTTGTGGCTTACTGCTTGGTCTTGGCAACTGTCTGGGCAGCTCTTGGCCGGCGTAGTCTGGTGTGCTTGGCTGCTTCCTCGGCTGGCCACGGACCACATCTAGCGACGTGTCTGCCAATCTGTGAAATATGCTGCTAATGCACTTATTGCCATCGTTCTATTGAATTTATGTCGGAATCGCCTCAGACTTGCGGTCCCTGCATTTGATGGTCTCCCCCCGCCCCTTTCACACTAATTTCCAGAGAGTTTTAGTAGCTTCCGCCGCCGCCTCCGCCTGGCACTCAGCCTAATGGCAGAGCCTAAAAATTCCAAATTTAAACTGTGGACAAGAGGAGGTGCTGGAATGTAACGGACCACGTCCTGAGGTCACAATCAGAAGTATGTTAATTTATATTGATCGAATGAAAGGCACTTAATACAAGGACGGAGCCAGGTGATTCCACATATTCCTTGCAATTGATTAGTGTCCCAGTCCAGTGCTCTGTGGCTTTGTGGCCTTTGTGGCCAACCCGAAAGTGCTAAATCAATTCAAAAGTGGCTCTGTGGCCAGCAATCAAAACTCATTGGTTGGTTTATTTCTTTCGTAGCTTAGGAAATGTATGTGGCATAGTTGAGGAACACACACTCGCCGCCTCGTCCGCCTGTCGAACACTGGCCATCCAACTTGGTTGGTCGACTCCAGCCGGCAGTCAAAGCGCCATATCCTGGTCTTCCTATTATGGTCCTGCGATTGCATGCACTTCCGTTAAGGAAATTACCAAACAACCCGCGCATCCGGCAGATGTGCGCCCGCAGTGCTGCAAGCCATTTCCAGACATCATTGTCCTCATCCTTTCCCACGGATAACGAGAGCATCAAAATGAAGTGAATTTAATGAAATGCCTGGAAGCATGCTACGTAGTTTTCTTGACGGTATATCGCCTGTATGGCTAGACTCCTTCGGGTCTCATTCTCATTCAATCAAAGCACTTTTTTTTATGCAACCCTGATCCGATCTCCTTCCTTTTCATTGATTCCAGAGTTTGCCACAAATCGGATATGGCATTTCCATCTGAAACTGGAATGGTGTACTTCTAGCTGGCATATACAAGACACCAAGTCACTTGGGTAGTCTTTGGCCTCCTCCTATTGGAGTATGCTTTTGAGTTTAATCTAAATGCAGATTAATAGACTGATCTGTAAGTGTATATTATTTACATAGTGTCAGTGTCGAGCAACAAGATCTCTAGACGGTATCATCTCGCTCGCTAGCACTGTGGAAGTGCCCGCACCTCCGCTCTTTTTATTTTTCGCTTTTTCCCAAGTCTCCACTTTGCTCTGGAGCCTTTAAATTTAAGTAACATTCGTTAGTTCCGATTTACAACTATACAAATAAACACACTTGGACAGTTAACGTATATACATTTAACTTGTGCACATCCGAGCTAAAGCCGCCACATACCAAACATTGGTCCTTCGAGCCGGATATGAACCAGCGAACTATGCATAGGTGGTTAAAGTAGCCCCCTCCCAAACAATAAATATATTTCTTTACTTAAAGAGGAGAAGAAATTACAGTATAAATATTTAAAAAATACAATGTCAAAGTCGGGTTAACCTCGAATTTTCTTAACCCAAGTATGAAAAAACTTGACTTTTCAATTCTGAGTTTAGTCCCAAACTTCTTTTACTTTTTACGAAAGAATTTGTTTATTTTCTGAATTTACAGGTTTCACAAATTGTTCTTTATTTTAAAAATATAAGTTAGAAACCCTATTAACCATACTCACATATCCAGATCCACAATTGCATCAACTTGAAGTGAACCGGCCGCTTGCCCAACGGCTCTGAGAGCTCTGAGAGTTCGAATACATTCTCTGGCAGTGTGCCTACATCTGAAACAGAATAATAAAATTAAAATAAAAAAATGATTTAGTGGAAATATAATAATAATAATAAACACGTTTCCAAATAGCAGAAGGAAAATAAGCTGGGGCCCCTGCGATGTGCTTACTCTGTAAATCCGAAGGTACTTTAATCGCTGTCGTGAGTTGATGGTAGTTAACAATTTACTTTTCAAACAACTCGCTGGTTGGGTGTGTAAGTACCGCCTTATTAGTTTTTGGGTTACTTTTAGCAATATCAGCAAGTAGCTGCAGACGGGTATTATTTTTGATATTTTAATCATCGCATTACGCACAGCGGAGAGCCGGTGAGGTCAGGAGTCGGTCCTTCCACCCTTTTACTTTGCAAACTCATCAAAGTTAAGTTGTCTGTGCCTGGGAAATATTGGAGAGGTGCTGAGACGGCCCGCCAGTAACTTAAGCTGCCACAACCCACTTCGACGTGGAAGTTTGCAGCAAATATATGTAAGTGGGTCTATCCTGTATAAATGAAATATTTTCGGGAGCCTGCCATGGATTGCGGCTGAAGAGCTCAAGGGAGGCAAAGGAGACGGAGACGGCGGAGCAGCATCTCATAGATGCTGCTATAACTTGTCTCGAATTTGTGTTTGCCCTGCCGAATTTTCATTTCAATTTTCTTGCAGTTTTATTTAATCTCACTTGAGGTGCAGCAACGGACGTCTTCGAGTGTTTGCTTCCGAGTTGGATTAGCGCCGGATCGGGGCTGGGGCTGGGGCTGGAGGAGGGCTCTTCGTGGCCACTTCAGCTGTTGTATTTTGTATTTGCCTCCGTTGGCAATCACTTTGTTGATTCCTGCTCAAATAGCAAGCCAGGATTGGGATTCGTTTCGTCAGGCAAAACAATTTATGCAATTACATGTGTGCACAGCATATAAATAACAAAACGATATTTAAGTTTGATTATGGGAATTACTTTGGATATTGGGTGGGGCCTGGGTAATTCGTTCATTAATTAAGAAACACCTCCGCACTTATTTACTTAATTTCCACTTTAGGCAGGCTATCGTATTTGCTCTTGCATTAGTGTTTAGAGCTCTGAGCTGCTCGGAACTTTAAGCCTGGCTGGAGCTGGAGTCCCCTCACTTACCCGGTTCCGGCCATTACTCTGCCATTGTGATCGTACGCCAAAGTATGCAATAACAAAAGTTAAACAAACAAAAGTGTTTGCCCCAACTGTGCCGAGCACCTTTTTCTTTGCATATTTGTTTTTCGAACTTTACAATTGCTTGGCGAAAATGTTCGCACAAATATCGAGTGAAAAGGGGAATGCCATGAATGAGAGTGACTACGTAGCCACATATTGATACTTACACATCTACCTACCTCTGTATATATGAAGTTGGCCAAGCACACACTCGTTCCATTTCCACACCCATATCAATTGGTTGCCCTTTATCTGTCGTAGTTTTTGTCCGTTGCAATTTGTTCCCAATTGATTTCCAACACTTGGAATTTATTGGTTTTCCAAAGTTTTCGAAACTTTATTGCTTCCGCTAATTTCTTTTGTCCAGTCGAAGCTAAAGGAGACAAAAGGTAGATCCATAAATGAGCCACTGGCAGTATGTGGAAGAGTCTGAAAGGATTCCTTCGTCGAGAACTTTGTCTGGAGATTAAAAGCGTTGAAATTGTGGGTTTCTCTGTGACTCTGGGTGTAAGATGAGGATATTCTTAATTTTTGTTGTTGTTTTTTTACATCGGTATATAAACGGAGGTTTTAACAGCTGGTTTCAATTAACCTACCGCAAGATAATTTATAAAATAAAGAGACTATAAATTTATTATAGACTGCAAATATTAAACTAGGCGAATCTATACTATATGAATTTTAAGCTTTTATTCATTTGTTGTTCTTCTTAAATAAACTTTAATTCACTTAGCTGCATCTTGAAGATAGCTGTCTTGAAGTTGAGTGCAAAGTACTCGAGGCAGCTAAGCCAATTATACTGTATACATTTTTCTCCTCTCGAGTAAATTTTACCAGGACAATCATATTTTATATGTATAAAATGAATTTCTATTTGCATGTTTGTATCTATGTTAAATAATCTTAAGCTAAGCAAATCTAGCTAAATCCAGTAAGAAACTATTGTCTTGAATCAAGAATGAGTTGTCTCTACATTCCATCTCTTTTTCTAGAATTAAAAATTGAATCACTTCTTAGTCCGAGTACAATTGTGCAATTATTTGTCCAATATCTGTCAACCAATATACAAAAATTCTGGGAAAATGTCCGGCTATAAACAAAGTTCATACTTCATAAAAAGGTCAACAGAGGCTAAATTTCTCAAAATATATTTGAGGTCAGAATACCTTCAAGCGACCATCATTATTATAATTAAATTTATTAAATTCAATTATTTTTATTGTTCTTAGATATTCATTCAGAATAATAATTTTACATTCTTAAGAATGGTCAACCGCAGACAAAAAGTTGAAAATAAAAATATTTCTTTTTACTTTAATTTGTTTATGTAAAATTAAAATAGTTTTGCATGTTAATAAGTGAAACCATGAAAAGAAAAATGAATTTATATTTAAAATAAATAAACTAAATGCAAATAGAAATTCTTTAAAAAAGTAATACATAAATTATTTTTTTTATAGTTTGTGACAAAAGTTGAAAATAAAACAAGTGGGAAAGCTACAGTCGAGTGTGACCGACTGTTAGATACCCGGTACCCAAAGCATTGTGGGTGAAATTAAACAGCACATGAACATGGGAAAAAAGGAAATGCTGACAAATAGAGACAAATATTGCTAGAAACATGCTGAGCAGAACTTAAAAGAGACAAATGTTGCTAGGAACATGTTGGGCAACTCTCAAAAGCGACAAATGTTGCTATTAACATGCTGAGAAACACCCAACAAAGACAAATGTTGCTAGGAACATTTTGAGCAACACACACGTGCGCTCTCTCTCTCTCTCTCTCTCTCTCTCTCGCTCAAAAACTTTATTGTTTAATAACTTCTATGTTTATCATCCGATTTAACTCAAATTTTCAGAACACGTCCACGATTGCCTACTCATTAAGCCTATTTATTTATTTTACGCCGAAAATCACGCATATGGTTATATACCGT